>JARDVA010000001.1:502895-516755 GCA_030265315.1 Mopalia swanii
GTTTTTTTCTAAGCTAAATTGAAACTATCTAAATTCAAACAATCTAAATTGAAACTATCTAAATTGAAAATATCCTCAACGTAGTTATCCTGTTAAATGGTGATTTTATATACTGTATCATTGAAACGCACGGTGTTCTTTATCTAAATAATGGAGCAGCTATTTGCCCTGTGAACGGGGAAGTGTGTTTGGGGAAGGAGAATGACAACACATGTCTCTCCCTGAAACGTCCACTCGGATTGGCGGCTACCCTTTATCCCTGTCCCAGGGTCCGTTTGACCAGTGAGAGGCCAGATCTCGGACGTTCAGATGAGAATGAATAGATGTATAACTCACGGTCGACCGGCCCCTTTCACTGCTGACCGGCATCCGGAGGTTCGAGTAAATCCTCTGTCTCACCACGGCCCCTCCAGTGTCCACCTAATTCATGCACTACCTTAACAGCGTTAATCAACTGGAAGACCAAATGCTACTCTAAACAACGGCGAGACTCTGCCGAAATGTCAAGCGAACCGGTCGTCTTTGAATTCTGAATTAAACAATCATGTATCCACACCATGGCGGTAAATCTGTCAAGTTTTTTGTTCCATATCTCATCTGTTCCTTGCTGATCACCATCGCGCTATATTACTGCCAATAAACAAACTTCGTGTTGTGGCCACGATGGAGTATAACATCACGGAGGGTTGGTAAGCGTGACAAGATCTACTGTGGGACACACACCTCACTCCCTGAGAATGAACACACTGACTTCACGCGGATTCGTCAGCCCTCAATGCAGTAACCCCGTTAAACCAGTCACTCCGACAGTTGTTCTGTATTGGAAGCCGGTGATCGATAGGCGATCAAAGGCAATACCATTGAGGTTCTAGTCAGTCTACCTGAGATTTATACCTGCCGCACTAAATACCAGTCAGGTTAAAGGTGTCGCGTAAACACGTTCATCGTACACTTATCCCACTAACTAGGCAGATGTGAAAACATTATCTCTCAGTTATGACAGCTTGGTAAAGAAGACCGCTTGAAGGCAGAGTTATTTGCATAATTCAGTCATACTCGTTTCACTCGTGTTTCCCCGCGCACAGCAGCGAGCTGGCTGGGTTCAGGCGGCACACACATGTGGTCATATATATAGTTTTTAATGTAGAGAAAGAATATATAACTAACTATTATTCTTGACGGACTGGAGACAGACAAGGGGGTGTAGAAAGAACCCCCGAAACAGAGAGCGGGAATGAGGGAGGGGAGCGAGTATAGAAGCGATTACCACCCTCTCATGTCTTTTTATATAAGAATTAGACCCGGGGCAGTCTATAATTCGAGTTTTATTCTGTACAGTGAATCACTAGCTGTGGAAACGGTAATGAATCGTGGAAAGAGGATAACCAACAACTCTCTATATGGAAATAATCTCACTAAAAGCTGTTAGGTAATGGAGAATGTCTCCACCCGAGGATATATTCTTCCCTATTGCTTTCAAATCCCTCTTTATTATTGATGCACTTAAATACATTTTATGGCAATAATCGTCCATCTAAATTGCTGACATTTGTTAAAAGATTTTTCTATCGACACAAGAAACAAGTTATTTGCCATTTAATCAAATACAAAAATGCAATGCACAAGAATGTTCATATAATTTGTTTTTGTTAAGTACCATCTAAGTTTCCATCAGTTCTGCTTTGGTTATTTTGTTAAATAGTGTCATTTCAAGTGAACATCATTTGGAAGAGTTTCGAAGAATAATTTTTTGTTTTACGCTTCTGTAAATTTAATGCATCAATAAAAAAATATGTAGTCAATTTATTTGTACAATTGAAAGGAGCCGAAAAAGAAGGTGAAAAGAAAAAAGGAGAATAGAAAAATCATCCGACTACGCATGACATAAGGTTTCTATATGGGGAAAGGAGCTCAATATGCGCGAATCTAGGCTTTAATTTGTCAAATACCTCTGAACTACTTGATATTTTAAACACTATATATGTACTCTAAATCTCCCATTTTATTTATTATTCTTTAAAATTGAGTTATTCTTGTAAAGTGTTCATGTTGTTTGCCCAGTCTTGAGCTGGTTGTAGAATGAATGGTTTCATTCTGAGCTAAGCTAGCCACCGTATCATTTCAAGTACATAGTACTGAATGTTCCAAGCCGTCAAGTTAGAACCCAAATATTGCTATTGCTCTGTGAAAAGCAATTTTAGTCGCCAAACTTTGAACATTTGTTCCCGAAGAATGAGACGCACTTTACACAATCTTCAAAGCAATTTAATAACTCTTTTATATATTTTATTTTAGAAACCCTATTTTCCCTCTATTTTTCAAGAGGCTATAGGAGCTTCGGTCTGATTTTATGGTTAAAAGAAAACTTATGCCAACAAAAGTTATATAAAGTCCTGACCAATAAGCTAGGGTGGTTTATCATTTCACAAGCTAGGATTCTCTTCAGCTCTACAATACTATAAGCGATTAACATACTTCTAATCTCCTCTCAGGTTAACATATTTGAGACATTCGAAATACATTTATTTTTTCAATAATTAAAACAGTGTATAAAAATTACATTCAATATTTTCGAAAGACGACTCGAAATGTAAAGTTGGATAGGAGAAATAGCACAGCCAGTGTGATAAATATTTGTAAATACCATAGTGCATATTTATTAAACCAATGAAATAAAAATATCCAGGTATTCACATACATATAGTATTAAAGTACGGAATCAGACAGTTTTCGTGGATTGAATTGGCCTTAAGAAATTAAATCCAATGTTTGATGCCAAGTGTTTATCATAGTGAGATAGCCCAGGGCTTATCCCATATATAATGTGACAAATGTTAGAAGGAGAGAGAACAAGTTGGTCCAGTACTGATACAATCAAGGCCGACGGGAAAGCGTTTAACATCGTCACCAATGGTGAGATTTTTTTGCCTACTATCTAAGGACAGCACTAGTTTCTATTTTATCTAGTGGTCAGATCAGGTTGATTTGGTCACGGAGGTTAGACTCATAAAGCCTCAGGCCTTATGACACTCTCTGCCACCGTCAATCTTTCATTTCTTACTAAACTTTAATTCTCTGGAGAAATTTCCTCTATCTATTTCTGCTCTCTGCCTAATCTGGCCCTGAGTAATGATACGCTCCTATATCAGTTTGTCTGACCATCCGCAAGAACCAGCTCAAAATTCCTAAACTATTAAATGGAATTATAAATGCAGAACCATTGAAATGAATAATATATAATGGTATATGCCAGCAATAGATCCAAAGACTAAGCGTTGTGTCTATTAAACAAACACACGGTTTTCTGGAAAAGTTAACTTCATCATTTGATATTGGTTTAATACAAAGTTTGTTTTTCAATTTATCCCATCTATTTACGGGCTTCATAAAAGAAATGTTTTTTTTTGGTATTTTGGCCATTACCTGTATAGGCCATCGCATCGGATTTTGAAATCCAGTTTTCAAAAAGTGCATATAATTTAAGTACCAAATCTGGAAAAAATCACGTTATTTGAATAGTACATAAACATTTTTTTGCAGTGGTTTTGCAGCAGCAATAAAAATCTGTTACTGTCAATTTAAGATGAAAAATCAGGCTTACCTATGAGCATTCAGACAATAAAGTTTAATGTATCATCCTTCCGTAATGTTCACTTATTCGAATGTTTGTAGGTTGGTTTAACCGCCAGAAAATCCAATCACTCAGATTATCAACAGTTTACTTGTAGAAGACAAGTCAATGAGGCGATTAACCTGATATGAGCACTGTCTCTATATGTGACAGTAATGTTTTTGGTTGATGCTTGAAGAGACAGGATCCGGGAGATTCCGGAGCCGAATCACTCATCCACGGTGTTTCCGCTAGGTAGGTTAGTCCGCACTCGATCTTCATACACAGAAAGAGAAATCTTGATTTATCAAAGACGACTCAGATAACAATTTTCCGTTCAGTGGTTTCAATAAAGCTTAATTCTGTTGGACAGTGGTAGAGAGTGTGTAGTGATCTGAGCTATCGCCGTAGTTCCTCGCTTACCAGACACTTCGCTGAGGAAAATGTCGGACTGGGTAATATCATCCACACCTCACCGCACCAAGTGGAAAAAATCTAACATTGAAACTCTATCGTCATGTTAGTAAAGCTAGCCATCTTAGCACATGTTTATTAAATTGTTTTCAGGGAGGCGTGGCTTAAGCCTTCCTCTGCTATCGCCCGACTATCATCTCTCTCTGGTTACTCCTTTACAATGTGAAGTGGCCGCAGGCGAGGCTCTGTTCGCCTGATTACTAGCCTCGTATTGGTTGGTGATTATTGCTAGGCCCTCGTTGCGTCCTCACACATACACAATACAAAGGCGGCTCTCCGAGCAATGATATCACAGAGCAATCAATAGAAACACAGGACACGCCTACCGCCTGCTCTCAGTCCCATTGCAATCATCAAACGGCTGTGGACTTGGTAACAGTGCTGTGTCAGTGGATAATAGGCCCAGCCTCCCCCGGGCTATTCGACACGCCCACCTTTCTTAACACATAAATTACATAGTATTGCTCTTTCTCGTTAAAATTTAAATTTCACAAAGCTTAAAATTCCTCCCAGGGTCAGAATTTATTTCTCCATGCTCAGTCTTTCAAGAATAAAAGACATTTCTATCTTTTTCACAATGCAATAAGCAAGAATCGGCTGTGTAATGATCTAACCAAGAAGCACACATTCGCGGATCTGCGTAAGTTTGCACGCGTGAAAGAAGAATAGGTTTTATATGTGAGCGGGTGGGTGATATGATGAGGTAGCCAACTAACTGACTTTACTAATAACAGCACTTTAATGAAGCAATTTTAAGAGAAAGTTCGGAAGAAGCATTGTATTCTGTCTAGATGAAGATGTTGGCGATCTAACTGGTAAATTTGGCTAACTAACGAGGATGTGCCTCTGTTAAAGTTTGCTCGCTTGAATAAACGGAATCTTCGAGAGTGAATCACTAACTAGCTTAATTGTGTCTTGATCGGTCTCGAGGCGGACTACAGAGAGACCAAGTGAGACTCTAGTGGAGGCAATAACTATACCCAGTTAGAGGTAAGGGAAGCAATAAGATAGAATAAACTAATCAGCAGATTCTAGATGCTTAGTTGGCTTGTGAAGCGAGAAACGGGGACAGTCATCATGGGGACGGAGTAGTCTTTATGGTAAAGCCAGTAACACCGTAATCCCATGTCGTCAAGACACTCGGCTTCGTGTTTCAGAATAACCAAGGAGGGTTGAGATCAAAGCGAGGCACCGATTGACCGCCAGTTTTACAGAGCTCACCTGATTAAAGGTATTCTCTGCAACCAGGTCGTTATCACCTAGTGGCCATTATCTAATAGTACAATGTTATACGGATTGCTTCGAACAGACAACAAATGGTACGGGCTGAGCGTTTCGTTACAAGATACCAGACGTTTTGTTGAACAAAGGATTTTAAGTTTAACAAATTTATACTATACCTGAGTATATTATTGATTAGGTATAACAATTATAAATTATACATATATAATTGACACCATATTAAAAGTCATTATCTTCTCTCGAGATGTCCGTATGTTACCCATAACACAACTCGAGATTAAGGTTTATTAAGAAACTTGTCTCTGGGAGTTATCTAGAACATAAGATGATTCGTCGATTTTAACTAATCTACATCACTGTGCAATTGTGATTGCTATTTAGAAATATATGATTGAGATTGAAAGTCAATAACTTTAGCAAATATCTCCATGTTTGTTTACTATTTCATAATTTGCGGTGAAAACTCAATAGCTGGCTTAGCTAGATACAGGCCTACATATGTGTATTGTAAGACGTTCCTTGACTGAAATCTTATGAAGTTCAAATAAAATTAGGAAAGGAAAACTGATGAAATTTGTTTAGTTACATTGCTGATGGTTGGTGAAAGTTTGTTATTGGAACCACCATGAGTCTGATTCTCTCCATGATTTAATTAGTTCCTTATTCGCTCCAATGGACGCCATCTGTTTGTTTTGTATTAGTACATGTAATACGATTAACCCATCAAAGAAAGAAGCCGGTAAATACAGCCCTTCTGAAAGTCTGTTACTCCAGTCACTAAACAGTCCTAACCAAAAACTGCCTCACTCGTTCTTTGTTGTCCCTGCTTTCGTTGAAACCTATTTGGTTGGTTTTCGATTTTTCCAAGAAGAAACCGAGGTCAAAGGTTAAGTAGAACAGCCATGACCATCATTAACGCCGTGGATATGTTCGGCCTTCAACAAAACCGGAAACCGTGTACTACACCTCCTCGACAACAAATACAGGTTAATGTAGAAAAAAGGAAAATCTTCCATAAGTGGGTTATGATGATTTTTTAAAAGGAAATACTAACAATCAGAATCAGTCAAGTCGTTATGTCATATTGCTTTACAGGACAGCATGGAAACAAACACGAGAAACAGGAACATGTTTGCGGTATCTGTTAAGAATTTCAACTACAAACACGCACCAATTAACTATACTTGACTGTTTTTGCATGTTAGCAACCTACTATGCTTTTCTAATTATACATTTAATTCATCTAAAACAGGAAAACTGAATATAATATCATTGATAAGATTGTGCCATTTCTTTACAAGTGGTCACACTTCTTATTATGAAAACATTATCATTTGTATGATAATTAATTCATTAAGACGAAGTTAAACGTTGTATTTTGTCTTCTTTATGTGGAGTGTTTGCCAACTGCTTGTAGCCAAACACTCGTTGCAATCCGTACTATGTTACTTGGATAACTGCGGGTGTTTGCTTTCCGCTTATCAATTCACTCTGGATATTTGTAGAGGGGTGCCAGTCGAGAGCCTAGCAAACACCGTTAACTATCAAGACGTGCCGGGCTATTCAGTCGGGCTTCATGAAATCTTTAGATTACTGGCTTTATCCACTCTTAAACATTGGCATATCGTCAGCTCCTCAATTATTACAAACAGTAACAAATCGGTGGGTTTAAACAGTCCAATAATCAACAGACTCGAAGTTGTGAATAAAATAAAATACACCATTTTGTAATGTCACAAAATCGTAATACAAAAAAACTCAAATTGAGAAACTTCAATAAGTACTACAACAAATACACACACAAGCAACTGTATCGTGCACTGCGAATGGCAATTGAGAATGGCTTCTAAATGGCCTTCAAATAGTATAATTATTTAAATATTTGTCTAGGTATTGTACAATTTATATATATTTTATTGTATATAGTGTTTTGTGCTGGTCTGTTACTGGGTCATTTGATCTGTTCACCTTGTATTGAATAAATAAAAAATAAAAAATAAAAATAAATATGACTCTTCTGGAAATCATTTGGGCCGCTATCTCGGATAAAATGCATGTGGATTTGTATCTATGAGAATCATAAAAAAAGTATTTAATAGGGAAATTGTAAGCTGTATTTCATAATGTTTATATAAAACTATATTATCTATAAAAAGTGTGATAGGAAGTTACATAATATGTCAACTTGACTGTCTTCCTGCCTAGTTAGTGCATACACTGTGCTTAGCCTTATACGACCAAATGGTGAAACTGGCGGGCGTCGTGTGCCTCAACAGTAATAATACAATCCAACCTATTAATGACACATTTGGTCATAAATAGGTTAGATCAAATCATTCTTCTATTGAAAGTCAAAAACTTATAATTACATGTATGTCAATGTACTCATTTTGACGAAGTTAACTAACTCGTTTTGGAAAAGTCTCGTATGGTAAACACTAATTATAGCATAATGTTCACTGTCTTTCTATATTAGATTGCGAAAAGAAAAAAAACCCGCTGCGCTATGATTCTTTCTCCGTTGGTTAAATAGCTCGGGGTATAAGATCTACATACTTTTATGAACAATAAAAAGCGTCAATAGAAAATATATAATAAAGCACAGGGTGTGTATAATTACACAATAGATTGCCTGGCTTCGCCACGATCTAAATGACAGAGTTGATATCATCAGCGTTGGCATCGCGGTCCATAACATCACTTCGTTGTCATTGGCCCCTAATTTTGGCAGCATGGCCGATAACAGCCCAGATGTAGTATCGTTGCCAATAACACCATTTTTGTGTATACCATGGCCGTATCGCTTAAGTTCTGGCATGGCTAACCCTAGCATCCATGTTCCGATATAATGAACCGTAACAGCACAGTTCTAACATCACTATACGTAACGTTAAAACCCGTATCATCACGGTTCTAACATCATGACGCGTAACACTACAATCCGTATCATCACAACTCTGGTATCACTACTGCAGTAAGACACAATTGTGGCACCATAGGGTCAGTTGCGGAAACAAAGATATAAACATCACATCTCGTAGCAACAGAGCTCTGACCACGACCCATAACGAACACTTCTGGCATCATGGCCCGTCGAAAATACAATTCTCACAGAATAGCCCGTAAACACTACAGCTCTTGTACCACGGACCGTAAACACTACAGCTCTTGTACCACGGACCGTAAACACTACAGCTCTTGTACCACGGACCGTAAACACTACAGCTCTTGAACCATGGCATGTCAATACTAAAGCTTTCGGACCATGGCCGGTAAACACTACAGCTCTCGAGCCATGGCCGGTACACTACAGCTTTCGGACCATGGCCTGTAAACTGTACAGCTCTCGAACCATGGCCCATAAACAATGCAGTTTTCGACATATGGCCTTTAAACGCTACATCTCTATAACCATGACCCATAAACGCTACATCTCTATAACCATGACCCATAAACACTACATCTCTTGAACTATGGCCTGTAAATACTAAAGCCCTCGCACCATGGCCATTAAACACCATAGCTCTCGCGCCATGGCCATCAAACACCATATATCTCGCACCATGGCCATTAAACCCCATATCTATCGCATCATGGTCATTAAACACCATAGCTCTCGCACCATGGCCATTAAACACCGTATATCTCGAATCATGTCCATTAAACTCCATAGCTATCGCACCATGGTCATTAAACACCATAGCTCTCGCACCATGGCCATTAAACCCCATAGCTATCGCATCATGGTCATTAAACACCATAGCTCTCGCATCATGGTCATAAAACACCATATCTCTCGCACCATGGTCATTAAACACCATAGCTCTCGCATCATGGTCATTAAACACCATAGCTATCGCATCATGGTCTTTAAATACCATGGCTCTCGCACCATGGTCATTAAACACCATAGCTCTCGCACCATGGTCATTAAACACCATAGCTCTCTCACCACGGTCATTAAATACCATGGCTCTCGCATCATGGTCATTAAACACCATAGCTCCCGCACCATGGTCATTAAACACCATAGCTATCGCATCATGGTCATTAAACACCATAGCTCTCGCACCATGGCCTTTAAACACCATAGCTCTCGCACCATGGTCATTAAACACCATAGCTATCGCATGTAATGTATTGTTCCACAAGGTGATTTTAGCCTAAGTTGATCTAAATACCATGGCGACACAATACCTTTTGTACTGGTTGTTATGACAATTGAGATGAACTTAGGCTAAAGAACACCACAGCCTTGGTATCGAAGTCGGCAAACACAATAGCTGTCGCATCATGGCCTGTAAACACCATGTCTGTGGCAACATGGCTCGTAAACATCATAGATGTCGCATCATGGTCCGTAAACATCATAGCTCTCGTATCATGGTCCGTAACCACCCGAACTGTCGCAATCATGGCAAGTAAACACCACAGCTTTCATATCATGACCAATTTACCCCATGCAAGTCTCACGTATCCTGGCCGTAAATGCTTCACACATGGCATCAAGGCCGATAAACACCATAGCTCTCCACCCATGGACACAATGCGCCAAGCTCTCGTATCATTGCCAGGAACACGATATACGGCTTTGACAGCATGATCACGTCCGTGAGATACAATTATTGTCCACAAGACATGTAACCACCACAGTTGTCCAACGAGATTAATAACGAGATATATATATATCCCACGTGGGGGCGGACATATACAAACAAACCTTTATCTCTGTTAGAGCTATCGCACTGAGCAGAACTAAAATATTTATATATTTTTGAATGTCTAGAAATAACCACTGAAGAAAAAATATATGAGTTACCGAGGCAAAAACCTGTTAACGTGTAACTTTGTAACAGGAAGTATCAGTTAACTGACCAGACAGTAGCACTGCATCTCAGTCTGACCAGGCTAAGAATAGTTCACACCTAGAACTTCAGACTGATGTTTAGCAGTGATTTTTTTATATAGCTGTAGGTGTTAGGGTATATGAGTGTCACTGGACAGGGTACTTGTTAGCTCAGTGATCTGGGGCGGTCAGGCGAGAAACCCTCTGGGCAGACAAACGTACCGACCACCGTGAAACAAGTTAATACCTGACCGACCAGTAACTATACAACGTAAATTACACCATGACTGTACGGACAAGAACAATATATACATATTTATCTATATATATCTATCTAATATTCCCCATACAATTTCAATGAGTTTTTCGTATAGTATTTTCACACTCATTCTAATAATACCTTAACGAATTTTTTGTTGTTGTTGTTGTTGCTCTTTTGTTACCTTACATAAGTTATTAATTGTACAGACTTGGGAATAATGAATAATAAGAACTATGTAAGGGTGTGGATTAATGAGTATTTCACTTTTTTTGCTATCTATTGCGAAACTTCTGCTAAACGAACACAGCAGTCACTGCCCAGTGAAAATCCCCTGGCTTATAATATATTTAAAAATATTTACTGCCTGTACCTAGTTTACTTTATTCTCTGAAAAAAAAAATTCTTTTAAAATAAAGGGTCAAGGAATAACACGCATATAAGCCGATTAAATCTATGTATGTATAGAAAGAGACATAATACCATTAAACTCCACACACCTTCGCTAAAACCGCAGAAAACTCGCGACGAATAGTGGGGCTATTAAAGTCCTTAAAAGCCAAGATGACTTTCTTAGAGTAACAAAGTTCTTGGCGGTATTCTGCGGCCGCTGTCTAGGGTTATGTCCACTTAACAAACGAGGGTAAATAAATTGTCTGAATGATTGAGAAGCGACAATGGATAGAGCTGGTTTATAGTGACACTCTGGAGACAGGCAGCACTTCTAGCTCTCCAGCTACCTACTATCATGGAAATTTCTCTGTCACAGTTCATATACGAACAGCACCATTATAGTTGGGACAAGACTCTCCACGCCTTATGGACGATAACTTATTTTAACCGAACTCTGTCGAGATACTCTACGGTCAGGACTTGCCTGGCTTCCATGGAGAAGGTATTACTGTTGAGTTTATCTCAAAGTTTGCAAAAATTATGAAAATGTTCTTGTTTTAGCGACGATTCAAAAAGGATAATAAACAAATGAAGTGAGAGAAAACGGCACAATATGACGCAAACCACCCTTTTACAACAAGCTCGTTGACAAGTACAAGCACGAGAAAATACTTTTGTCATTGAAGGTTCGAGCTAGAATAAAATACACTATAATGGTACAATAATACAAATAGATATATATATTGAATATATATACCCGGCCTACATGCACGGTAACGATAAGACAACGCTGTTGCATTTGTCTACACGCAGTCTACCGGTCCATATAGCCTCTCAAATGCCACCATTGAGTGCTAAATGTATATAACTCTCTTGGTAATAAGATGCAATACTGTGAGATTTCTCTCGGACTCATCATCGCGCAAGTTAAGCCGGCTGTCAGGAAGACAATGCTCTCTGGTGTGATAACAACACCAGAGAACTCGTGAAGAACACATTAATCTATACACAGACGGAACAACGATCCCTCTTGTCTCTGTTTGATTTCCGGACTAGTCAGATACCGGGCTCCCTTCGCTCATGATAAATCTACAATCTATGGAAATCACTAAATTCAGTATTGGTCATATCTAGAATTCAATAGTTCTGCAAATTTTATGAGAAATGTAATATTTTATTTTATTAATTCCTGTCCTATAAGTTTCCTTTATTTCAGTTTATTTAAAAGTTTTTCTTTTATTCTGGTGTTTCGAAATAATTATTTAACTTAAATTAAAAAACCTAAACGAACAAAATAATAGATATAGAATAACATTCATATTAATTAAAAGAGAAATCAAAACGGTAAAATTACACATCTTACTTTTTAAAGGAATTGTAGAATTTGATTACAGTGAAACTTCTTTTACGATATTAATATATAAACTTTAGAGTTCTCAGCAATAACTAAACGTAGGCTATTGATGGACAGCTGCTTATCAATTTCACTAAACCCCGCCTCTTGGCGACACGCCCACATCACGACTAAGCGGGCAAAGGGAGGTAAATCTGACTAAAACTTGATGTGCTTGAGCAAGATAGTAAAAGCTGTGGATTGCATAAAATTTAAGTTATATAAACATTTTTTAAGTGACAGTACATCGACAGCATATGAGATGAAACTTACAGAAGAAATTTAATAAATATCAAGTTCAATATCTCATATCCATATCAACAGTTATTATGATTTGCGTTGGTTCAATACAATATAGTTTCCCACGTTTATGATTGTGGAGTAGAGAGGTCTTGGGAACAGAAATTAGCGGTGACGAAAACATGACTGGAAGGTCAAAAACATGTCACAGAAACTAAAGAGACCATTTTTTACGCAAAGTTTCCGAAGTGACCTCCATCGTCTCAGTGTAAGTTCAGTGGTTAAGAAATTTAATGAGGGAAAGGTTGCGCGTGTTAGCTATCCTAATAACACGTGTCGAGTCAGCATGGAGGGACAGCGGGATAACGTTGACAGTTCATGGTAAATTGAACCCAATCATCAGATTGCAGTGGATATGACGGATCGCAACTCGTTATGTGTCAAACTTTGACAACCGAAAGCTCACAGAAAAACACTCTTTATCTAAGCGATTTCACTCAGAAGTAGAGTTTGTGATTTAGGCTGTTCTTAAAGGGATATGGGGCGGCCCTTCAAAATCACTAAAACACTTCTTAACCTCAAGAATTTAAGCCTTAATTAATAAAATATGATTTCTAGAGATAAAAGTGTTCGTAGCAGAAAGAAATCATCATAAAATAAAAAAGACAGACGGTTTTTTCTCTCTCTAAAATAACCAGTTCCATCCATATACCCTGCCATTTATTAACAGAGATTTGTTTTCTATATAAACGGCTTGTTCTTTTAAGATCCAAAGAGAGTGAGTAATTGGAAGATTTAATCGATTTCTTCTACTCATCTTATACGGTACCACAGGATTTTAGAGTCTGCTGCGACTTGTTATTCTCTACTTCAGTTTATTAGGGCTCTTTAGGTTAAAACGGAATCGCCAAGTATCATTTCCGTCTCAACTTTTACGATGTATTTAACATGATGCCTCTCGATTAGTGTGTTATGTTGTTATGGCACAGTACGTGCTGTAGGGATTCTCTCTTTTATTACTTAATAGAGAACTTGTAGAAAAAGAACACGTCTAATACGCATAAGTCTTCATCTGGCCTAAGATGAACGGGGCAATTTCAAGACATTTACTGATGTCCCTGACTTAATGAGAATTCCCCTTTTTTAACGCAACTGTCCACCATGCGAACATTGCAAAAACAAAAAGCAACAAAAAAGGAACGTAAGAGGTGAAACATCTAAATCTAATAAAGGTTCACTAAACAAAGCAACACAAATCCTAAGTAGGAGGTCAGAAAAATGCAAGAATATGTTAATTACCTACACATGGTATTAAGAAAAAACACTGAAACTATATGCATTCTCACGATTAGAAGAAACACTGAAACTATCTATATGCATTCTCACGATTATTTCATATTCTA
>JARDVA010000001.1:616784-631764 GCA_030265315.1 Mopalia swanii
GTAAATTGGACAAGGTTCCAGTATTGAAGCTTTTGATGATTTTTTTTTACTCGGTCAAATATGACCAGTGATTCAATCGAGGATAATGCTTTATGAATTTATCACTGTATCAATTGAATTGAAACAGATGAAGTCTTTCAAAATGTTAATGTGTTGTGAATTTATACAAGGCCACTATTTTATATGTGATTGTTTTTTATGTGAATATAAAAACATGAATCCATGTTAATTCGCTGGCGGGGATTGCTATGCCTGTTATATATATAGATAAATGTCTTTCTCTACAATACAATATACAATACAATATATATATATATTTTGAATAAATGAATAGAGAAAAATTTGCTTGCCTCCACCGTGATTCGAACCCGGGACCTTTATATATATATATACATAATATACGCCAATGAATAATCTATTACTTATCTATTTATCCAAAGATTATTTGTACTGACCAACGATGTCGATTAAAACCGTGGAAACATGACATGTTACAGGGATAAGTTTTCAAAGTATTTCGAAAATAAATCCCACAAACCATACGAGCTGCCCCTACAGATGCCATGTATAAACGTAAGTGGGTTAATATATTTGACCATTAATACCCATAAGAGTTGTATAATTGGGTCCACGTGAGGTCATATAACTTAACAGCACATATCATTGGTCTATATTTGCAAGTGGTTTATCAAACACTCGACCGAACCCAAAAGGCATTAGTATTCATGTTTATATATATAGCATTTAAATATTGCTTAAGTAGTTGTGCTGTGAATCGCATTCCATCACCATATACCCAGTTGTCCCAATTTTAAATAAAAACAAAATGTGAAAAATATGAAGTAGATAATTCTTACTTGATTAGAACACGTAACAGATCCGGTATTGCAGCATATGGGTATATACGGTGTTATACAGCGTAACAGGAGCTTATATTCTGTGAAAAATTAACGAAATATTTCTGCATGTACCATTAGCGCTCTTAGATATGTTACGATTGAAAGAGCAACCGTATATGCCATGCAAAAAAAGCTTTTTTTTTAACGAACGAGGTGATGATTTTTTAAATAAGTATGTTATCATTGTTATATTTTCAGTTTAAAGTGTATATAATGGCAAAATTGTCAGAAACACTTATCATAGTATCTTTATACCTAGTTAAATAAACTGCGGTTGATTTTTTTAAGCAATGATCAGGGATTAATAATCAAAACGAACATAGGCAAATTCTTGGAAGATTGATATAACAAGTCTTTGTTCTGATGTGTTAACATTTATCAAATAAAGCAAATCAGTAACGGATAGTATGTTTCCAAATAAAAATTGAGCTATAGATTAATAATGTAGCTATTGATTAGGTTATAGGGTAAACTAATGACGTGAAAAGATGGAACCCTGACAATAGGGCGCCATGACTGACGATAGCACGCTGGTGTTTGATACAATCTCATTGCTACGGGCATCAAATATACTATCCTGCTTCAGTTTTACAGTGCACATATAGGCATTAGCAGTTCACTTGTTGTCCTACCGTAAAACTGCATGTTTAAATTCACCAGCATACTGGAACAAATGTTGAGTAATGTATATGGCAAAACGATGGAATGGATTTGTTCTTGCTTTTAACACAAATTAATGGTCACCGTGGAGCAATACGCACGAGAAATCGGATGGCCTTGGAACCAAATGTACTCACCACCGTGCCATGAAATGATAACATATATTTTCAGACGTCACATCAGAACCGCAAAATGAACAAACCGAAATCAGCCACCGTTGGCTTTCTAAACCGTTACGAATCATCCACGGACGTAATCCTAACGGATTATCCGTGTTATTCCAGCTATGTTCACTGTTATTGGTGGATCGTGACAGGCCAGAATGGCTTGTTTTTATTTTATCAAAACGTGCATCAACAGAACTATGCAACGCAATATGTTTTTGGCACTTCCGAGATATTAGCAAATTGAAAAGCGGGATCGGAAGTGGGTAGATGCCTCCTTGCCATACTGCAGGGACTATTTTCCCTCTAAATTTGTGTTTTAGTTGGCGTTAATCCAACCAATATCTCTGGCTGGAAAAGAACATCAAAGTGGAGACGATCATATAGTCATGTCACACGGAAAGAACAGAGTCCTCTGATGCAAACCGACATGGTGTGTGTTAACAAATCAATAAGTCTACTATATTTGTAACAAGAAGTCACTTGAAGAAATTTATGTAGTTTATCATTTTTTTATAATGGTCTGTTTACATTTCTGGGGAATTAAGTCACTTCTTAATTTGAATAATTAAATAAATTCTGTAATTTAATTTGGAAAAGATTATTTGTGCAGTTTATTTATCTGTACCAATTAGAAATGATGCAAGGAACGGCAGATAGAATTTGTCCAGCAATGATTTAGTATAAAAGACAGATAACTGTCATAGCTTACAGCTTAGAACAAATTCTCTATTAATCGTCTTTTGTATGTTTATATTGTTGCTGTTGACAGATGGTTCGTTATATTTCATGATCAGTCGCTCAAACTCAAACTCATACTCATATTTACATTTATTATGTTTTTTCAAATAGCATTAATGGAAGAAATGACAAATTCACAAAGAGTCTATGTCAAAAGTGAGGTAAAATGAAGGGACTATGAAGCGAAGCACAAAAAAAGAGGGCGTGTACAAAGGCGTGTATATTGAATGGAATGGGCGGGTCATCACTTCACACGTATTGTAGTCATACTGTAAAGCGTTTTGTATCTCACAGCTACTTCTCTCTTTTCAATGTAGATTAACAAAAGTGTGTGAGGTCTATACACAAAAAGATCAACCGCATTTATCGCTTTTAGAATCCGCATAACATACACAGCTGAAATCGACACGGTCTTTGATGGGTTGAAATATACACGTGTTACATCCCGGGTTGTGGACAGGTGTGGAAATTGGCCCTATCCCTTGAGCTCATCGCTGTGTGCCCCCGGGACAGCTCAAGTACATCTCACTGTTAACTTTAAACCCTTTCTTCTCCTATTCTCTGTCTTATATGCTTGGACATTTGATTTATGTTACAGCCCAACCTGTCACTGTGGAGTATCAATTCGTGTTAATATGTAGCTATTAAAATTACGATAAACGCTTGCTAACAACACAAACATATACCTATAAATGTTTTTTTAAATACCATTTCTCCTATAATGTTTTGAGTTTAGTTTTTTTTATTCAACAGCGCACTAACCACGGCAACATACCACACACAGCTTAATTATGTTTCATTCGGTATTAAACATATCGAATATGTTTAAACAGATTTAATCTCCAATTCAAATGTCTTTTGGTATCAATCGGCATATCATCTATCTATATACACTGACATGTAAACACTGCTCATACACAAATCATTAAATATTACTTCAACTTGATTTTATTTGTTCGAACTTCATTATGCGTTTCCTATGGCAGCAACTGATTTCATGCCTATAATGAACGGGCGAATTATTGAGTTGATGATAAAAGTTCGATCCGTTTTAATTTTATATATTTAAGGTTTGTTTCTTTATGTAAGTATAGATGTATAACGTCTTATTTAAATTGACCTTACCTATACCTATCCGTGTCCAGTTCCTAGTGGACGAAGGTCAGTTGCTAATAATACATTAAATACACAGACTGGCAAAAAATTATCTTTCTCTACAAATAAAGATAAAACACCGGCAAAGCCGGTGAGAGATGGACCTTTAATATGGTCATTGTGTCAGGATTCAGAAATATTTTAAACTAACGGGTTTATTATTATTTTTTTATATTGGCGAACGTAGTTAAGTATAAATGTGAATTAATGAAAAATCATTCTTGAAGATCTTTCTCAATGCTCACGTTACGCCACGAATGTTTCTGTATATCTTAGCAAATTAAGTCATGCTCGAACTAGATCTCCATTCGGTATTGGCGACTATAGGGGCCTACCTACTGCACGTTGGACGTAATAAAACTGTATCATTGTTTCTCCGATAATAAGCCTGAGAATGTATATAGACTTTCAAGTACAACTGGTGTACCTACAAATGTGTTTGATAAATTTCACTTTGTCTTATATACTGATGTGAACTTTGACGAGACTATGGAAAATGAATCTCCGGTTTAACCCCATTTTACTTTGTTCGTTTGTTTGATTGTTTGTTTGATTGGGGTTTAACGCCGTACTTAGGGTTATTTCACTCACGTGACTACGTACCAGCCCAATGGTTGAAGGAAAACTTCGTTGACAGCACTGACAACAAACAAAGGTGATTAACAAAGGACAATACAGGACAATCACAGGACGTAATACAAATACATCACAAACAGATAGGTTCCATGTTGCCCCTTAGCCCTGGGAGTACCAGGGCAACAGGAACTCGTTCTCACCCTCCGCCCTTTGTTGTGGCTAACATAGTTGGTAAACAAATTATTTCCTATAAACACATAAATATTATATTCCGCATAAAACCTGGGATTAATATATACTAATCCCAGATTACACTAAACGTATGTATCATGATTCAGATTCATTAATTTCACTCAAAAACCACTCTGGGCGGCACGAGAGGAACACATGATACATACAAATGTGATTATTTTTGATAGCACAAGGTAGCAATAAAGTTTTCATAATACATGTACATTACATTAGGCCTAAGCTGAGGCACCCAAAGTTAGTACTATACCAATAAATTTTGTTAGGTTTTTTTAACATATTTTGTGGTTTGTTGAGAGGAGTTCTCTTGTCTTGTTAACACTAGGTCTGATATAGCAGAACCTTGGTAAATATTTAATTCTATAGTTTCTTAACTTGGAACATGGAAATAAATAATGATATTCGTCTCCAATGCTGTTAGAATTGCATAAGAGTCATGAGAGCCTAAGTTACATTGGTATATTAAACTTTATTTACGGGTGGGGGAGGTGGTGTTCGTGGTGTCTATGGAAGCGGGGGGGGGGCGCTTTTTTTTAAAGTGAAAATGCATAAAGTTATGCCAATTTGGAAAGCCTATCTCGAAGTTTATCATAGCATATTGCGGACGACAAAGAGCCAGCTTCCAATACTATAAAGGTACAAGAACAATATGGATTTTAAGCCAAGTTCATGAATATCAATTGAATAACATTAGGAAATACGGCATCCCATTGTCATTAAGCCATTTATTATATTGTGAGCATGTACGATTCCCAAAAAAAGCATGTATCATTCATAGACGAATATATTCGAATCACTGGCCTGCTTGCTCTTTTCGTCTGCCCCGCCCTGGGGTAGGGTCATTACCCTGGTGTGAACATTAAAGCCTCTGCCCCCATGGTGCTGCCCCGACACACGGTCGATTGTTCAATAGCACATTTTCTTTTCGAGTCTATTGTTTTCCGAATCATTTAACAGGTTGTCGCCTTATAAATCAGAGAAAACACTGACGGTACTCGATTGCTCTCTATTGTTACACTTACATGCTCTTATTCTACAGCCGCTAGACAATTGACTTTTGGTTTTTGACAAACACTGCTTCAATGGGAAGCCGTGAAATCCTGGGTCGGTCGGAATCTAACCCCATCTGTTCGTAATCAGGCCAGAGTCGGGCTTCCCGCATCGCCTTTTATGTTTTCTCCTTCGCACAATACACCCAAATGCTTTCCTCTAGCTGATGGCGCTTGTAGGGCCGACCTTACCCAAGCATACACAGACGCTATTCCTTATTTTATACAACCTACACTATTATTTATTCAGTATCATATGCGTTATATATTCTCAATAAATATCACAACAATACAATCTGACTTTTGTCAATCACTGACTTTATGCCATGCAGAAATAATGCACACACAATGAAATAAAACATTTATTAGTGAACAGAAACATATGCTTGAAGCTTAGCTTTACAAACAAAACATTAAAAAAAAGACAACAACAAATAAATGAAATTTATGATCGTTATCATTTGGTTAATGAACACTTCTATATCTCAAGTAGTTTGTATTTATATTCTCTTATAAAACATACTTATTTCATGCATATTGTACTTTTTTTAATCTTCGGTTCATATAATCTTTTGTTTTTTTCCACATGTGTTTGGCGCACCAGTGAACAAGAAGATATATGGACGCAAACTATTATTGCCCACGGAATATCGCTTTGTTTTGCTTGTGACTAAAACAAGAATCAATGTTAAACTTTTTTTATTGCTTAATTTTATTCAAAAAATCTTTTGTTCTCTTTTTTCATTCCTTTTGTTTGTGTTTGAATGAGGAGCACGTGGTAGATATAGTTTTTGACTTTGTGAAAGGGATCATCTGCTTGAGGATGTCCGTATCTGCCAAACCGACTGCGGAGATAATACGGACATCATATTCAATATGAAATTGATCCCGGGTCGAGGAGGGCTGTAGATATGTCAGTTGATAACGGCACGTGTGATGGGCCAGAGATGAGACTGTAACATTCGTCCACTATCAACCTTCATCCGGCCTCTTTAACTAATTACATGAATGACAGGACTTCTGCATACAATTACAAATATCGTTAAGGGCAATTTGATTGGGTTGAAGTAGCCCACATCCATACCCACGCCTACTAAAGGCGGGGCCTGGCGGCTGTCAGCCATACGCGTAACCCGATTGGCTAAGGGAATTGAACTGACGGCTCATCTGCTCTCCCATTGGGACTGCCGCGTCCCTGAGGAGGCAAATACTAGCGGCCAACACTGAATGGCAACAAAACTGTCCCCGTGAGAGTTGAACGGCAGATTTTCAGATCACGCGTGCCTATGTGCATTTCCCCCTGCTCTGGACCTTGGTTCATAACCCATTGCCGACAAATAATATTTTGGAGGGAGATCGTAGAGTCAAAAACTGATGCCGCTCCGGACATGAGCATTAAGTGAAGGCTTTGAGGCCGGACTAACACTAGGGGTTTAACACGGTGGTCACCTCTTAATAGCAGTTGGATCTAGTCAGGGATTTCTAAGATCAACGTATACCAGTGTGTGTATATGTGTTACGGGATATAGGTTTTTTCATGTTTGGGCTACAGGACAGTTTGTCAAGTCGGGTGCCCGTATCTTCGATGAAGGAAGAACCCTTATCCAGTCAGTTAAGCGCTGTAAGAAATTGGATGCAGCCAACAGTGGTGGACCAAGGCGCCGGGAGGTAAGTAACGTTTCTTTCCACCTCTTCTATTTTCCACCTTTTTATTAACAGTGTTTGTCAGTTTTTCCCTCTGGTTGCCCATACCTGAGAGATTGGGTCGGCTGGTTTAATTCACAGTGATATGTTAAGTTTTCCTCTGAGGCAAAGGTATAGCAGTCAGTGCATGGCCCGTGGGTCCCTAAAAATCAGCAGTAATTCTACCGTAAGCCCCCTCCAGGAATATAATGACGTATTGGTATAGCAGATTCCCTTGGTAGAGCCAAACCAGTGGCATATCTTTACAAGTTCATGCAATACTCCCTACGTGGTGCTTTTTGTCCCCAGCGTCATCGTAGAAGCGAAATCAGGTGGGGCTAGTGCGAAAAAGGATCGTTAAGTCGGTGTTTCCACGGGATTGCAGCTTAATGTCTGTTTACTTAGACAGAAAAATATCCCATTTAATGGTGGCAAGTGTCCCTGGGTGACTTTAGCCTAGAAAATGTTCATCGTTGGCTCTTTCCCTTTTGCTTGGCACGTTGATTTTCCAAGTTGAAAGCCCCAAGGCCTTCTGTTCGACTTTTTCATCCATTCTAAATCATGCATGATGGGTTAGCGTAAACGTGAGCTTCTAGCTGCATTGACAATATGTTGGCAGTTATACACGGTAGCTGCAGGGCCTGGCCTAGGCTATATAGTTTTACAGTCCGTCAATGACAACCCCTTTTCACAACTAAGTATGTCTATCTGATTCTAGAAAGAAAAAAATGCTACAAGCTTAGCTATATTTCTACTGGAATTCGATGTTTTAATATCAATTCTTACGATGTACCAAACGGGCCATGATTTCGACGGCTGGTCATTTTTTTTTACCTGGCAGTCATATATGGCTTTATTCGATTACCCTCTAGGTTCAAGATGGTTGCTTTCTTTAATCAGCTAATGGTATTTTCCTTCTATTTCTCACAGTGTCGGGCTGGGCAGAGCGCATTATGAAAAGCAACCACCTAGCAACTTGCGCAAAAGCAATTTCTTCCACTTTGTCTTGGCTCTATACGATCGACAAGGCCAGCCAGTCGAAGTAGAACGAACAGCTTTTATAGATTTCGTCGAAAAGGATCAGGTAGGAACAATTTTATTACCTATCTTTATATATATTTGTATATTTGTTAACGTTAACTGTTTCAAATACAACCTGGTATTTAAATCCATTTCTGTCGGAACAAAATGGCAACGAAATAAAGTAAATAAATCATTCCACGTTTCAATATATACACATATATATTTAATATGAGACATATATATCCCAATTTATAATGTCAATGCAATCAACTGTGTAACATTTTATAAGATAATTTTTTAGATTTGAAACCATTAGGCATCGATCAATCTAAATTTTTAATTAGTGATATCAAATGTCATTAATATGATTGTATAGCGTTTGTGCAAGAATTGTGATAGCATAGTGAATTCTAATACAAATGCATCACATTTGGTTTAAACGAAAACGGACCTGACAATATATATGTAGAATTGAAAACTAGCATTACTTAAAGTGATTAGTTATTCTGTTTGGAACAAGTGCTCCTAACGATTGCTTACGCTAGGGTGGCTCATGCAATATACAAATGCTTATTCAATACGGATATTATTTCAAGTGGATGAAACATAAATAAACGAGCAAATACATAGGCTAAAGACTGCCATATGGGATATAGGAATACATATACACGCTCAAAACAACAGTTGGTATTGCTGTAAAGTTTTACAATATGCACAAATTTGCGATGTTTTTATTTTCATATAGGGAAAGAACCATATCGCAATTATATTTGTCATATTTTTATGTATAGCTATGTAACGTTTATTTAATGCTTGGTTAAGTGCTTGAAATCATTGTGTACCATATCCGTTATTCAACGTGAAACATTTATTGAGATTAATTATTAGGGGCTCCATTAATTGGGATGCTTATGGACATACTAATTTAAAATACTTGATTAAATGTGTGTATACGGCAAGGAGACACAAGAACGTTATTTACAAAATAATATTAGGAAAAAAATTATTCTTCTTCTAAAAGATTTATCAGTTTAATGAATTTGACTCGCTTTTATAGCCAGCATTAAATTATAAAGTGTACTTGGTTACTGATTTGTCGTCTCGTAATTTCTTTTGAAGAGTTTTTATATATTACTTACCAAAACAAGGTATAATTTCGCATATTCTATTCATATTTTGTTATTTTATGGGGTGGAAACGATTTTTATTCATCTGTGTATTTTTCTATTTACCATGGTAGAATAAAGTATCAAATTAATAAAGTACGATGAATAAGTGTGTTGTTTTGAGAAGTGATTATTTGAAATGGATGTTTGTGGTCACTTACAAGCAGGTGGTCAGAATAGTCATCAAATGGTTATAAGAAGTATTAAGAACACTCAAATGGTCATTAAGAGAGTGCTTGACCATCGGAGCGAATTCCCCAAACAGGGAATTATTGCGTGGTCATTGTGTAACAAGGCGTTGTCAATTTTAGACACCCGGGGCGCGTAAGTGTGCCCTTTCTCTTTGATCGTACCGGCACGCAGCATCTCCGTGAAATTGATCAGGTTCGATTTCATCTTGATTTAAATTGCCTTTGAAAGGAATCCTCGCAAACCGCCTCATGTAAATATAACGACCGAAGGTTAAGTCGTCTCTAAAATTATAGCCACACACAAGGCTATCGTGTTGTGTAACTAATCAATAATCAATCAATCAGCAATTGATACATCAATCACCGATACTTAATGACTGCTTGATTGTTTGATTTTGATATAGGAAACTGAAGGACAGAAAACAAATAATGGGATTCATTACCGGGTTCAACTTTTATACGCAAACGGTGAGTAGATGTATAATTAATTCTGTTCTGTTTATTCTCGTGCTAATTATATGTCTTTTCTTAAAGGATCGTACACTGTGTATTTGGATATCAGTTTCTGTATATGCTTGCAGTATGTCCTGGTTGATTTAATAATGACACTTAATACAACCAGAATAACATTTTAACAATATTACTATTGTGTGATTTTTAGAAATAGAACAGTTGCTAAATTCGCCGTTTCTATAAACTCGTTACCTCCCATATTATCATGCGTATTAATGAATAATTGGATGGTGAATAAAAGTCGACTCTATTTAGCATGATGAACAGCGATTGGTGACCGCTCACAACAAGGTGCATCCAAAATCACCATTAAACTCACTTGATTCTGCATTTCCAACAGAACAATTAAGTCAACGGCAGTAAGAATAATTCTCAGTAACTTAACACACTGAGCTGGCTGTAAAAAAAACCGACAGAAAAAGCCTTTGTTTGCGATCATTGAAGGAGTTTAACGTTGAGTAGAACTGACATGCTTATAATGTGGAAGCCTCATTTTTGGAAGAGTCCACGAAAATGGTGTGGCATCATGCTATAAACGGTTCTGGAGATACGCCGAGTTATTCCCGGCCAACGTCCGGACATGCATATTAAAGAAATATCCACAGTCAAAACGAATTGCCTTGATGTGATGTAATTAACAATTGGTTAGCCAGACCCTCGCTCCGGCAGGTCGGTTACAGGCACCGTGTTATATTTTAATGATTTACTCCACGAGCTAAGAGTCATGAGTGGATAAATGAAGTCATAGATGCTATAGGTTGAAAGGAAATATCATATCCATTTCGCTTCTCTACATCCCTTTGTATGGAGGCTTATTCAATAATTTATCTTCTTTATTCTGTGGCTTGTACTCTACAGATCAGTCACCAAGTGCTTGCTAGGAGCTTCAACATATAGCCACTTTCAAGGCATATAAGCTTTTATTGGATTTTTCTTTTTCTATCATTTGGTTCTCTGCACTATTGTGATATGAATATTTATATGCAGTTTAAATTACTAGGACACAGAGTCAGGTTAAAGCTTAATCCATATGAATGTTCATCTGACCAAATGTTTGCCGTCAATTTATGGGGACCAATTGTACGCAATCGACATTTTTAATAATGAATATAGGACAATGGAGGTTCAATAGAAAGTGCTATTTAACATACTTTTCATTCATTTTAAATTTACCGTTTGTAAAAGACCAAAATAAACAAACGGTTCTGATAACTTGACCTGTTTACCATACATAAGAATCAATAACCTGTACAAGTCAGGATAGGATAGATTGCATTTGTTGTTATCAACATTTCGATGTGTCGATATCAGGTCACGTGTCGACCACTGATTGACAGCTAGAAAGGTTTAAAGAGACCCTGGGGGATTTTGACTTAACATTTTCTTATTTACTTTTTATACAGACACAATTATGAAAGGTTGTTTTCCTGTTTTGGGTGTGCCGTCCTAAAATGCTGAAATAGATGTTTGTTTTTTTAGATATTATTATTTACTCCTCGAATGACTTTGATCGCTGGAATGACTTTGTTAATTATACTGTCAGTAAAATTCTCTATAGCTCTGTATGTATAATTGGCCAATTTGAATTTACGTGCGAGTAGTGATCGAGACATGACCATTGAACAGCGTTTGGTGCCAACTATTTAAAACGTATGATAATTGTTTAAGACAGTAGTGTTTATTTTACTATGTACTATCACATCCGGATATTTTGCTTCACATTCTGTTGTCATGTTTAAAATACACAATGCTTATAGCCTCAAGAGCGTCCACACCGAACTGAACCGCTGTATCAATTGAAGCAATGAAGCGTGAAGCAAAAATCTCATAATTTATTGAAGCAACGGGGGAAAACCCGGTGCATAAAAGCAAATACATTTACTTTGAAGATTTTTTTATTTACAACAAGGTGTTTTGCTCTCAAATTCCTTAATTTCCTACGTTGAAAAGTTGACAGCTTGAACGAGCGATTAGCGATGTGCAAAGGGCGCTGGAACCAGGTCGTTGACAACATTAGCTAGTAGCATAACAGATGTGGGCACAACGGTCCAAGCCATTCGCCTCTGTACTCCCTAGATTAAATTTACCCTCTAACTAAGCCGAACGACTCATGAATAAAAATACCGGTTGGAAATCGAGAAGCAAGTAAAGGGAAACAGTGTTAGGACATTTCCATTCTACCAGGGCTATGGAAATGGTCCGCAACTCTTCCATTATATCGACACGTTTTGTTGTCCGATGTGACTGGCGTAGATTTCAATATCCAGGGTGATAAATCGTCATAATAGCCCTATGAAAGATCTTCTACTAATTATGATATCCCTGCCAATATGCCGTTATTCATACCATCGTATAGAAATGCTGAAGGGAAT
This sequence comes from Mopalia swanii, assembly GCA_030265315.1. Lineage (NCBI taxonomy): Eukaryota > Metazoa > Mollusca > Polyplacophora > Chitonida > Mopaliidae > Mopalia > Mopalia swanii. The sequence continues at coordinate 629,226 of JARDVA010000001.1, forward strand.
ATTCTGGAAATGAATAATTAAATAAAGAGCCATGTTTATGTGTGACTATAGATATATACAGAAATATATATGGAAAATATATATGTTTCGATTCACCTTCTAATGCATAACATAATTTACCTGCTTTTTGATTCATTCCATCCGTTTTACAGACTGAGAGTTGGTATGCAGACAGCATTTAGTATATTTTCCTTGTTCCAAACAGTATTGGAGTTAAGAGTTTCAAACTGTTTATAAATGTGAAATTGAATGATTTTTTGTTTGTCTTTTCAAGGTGTACGACAGGAGCAAGACCTTTACGTTCGCCTTATTGACTCAGTTACTAAACAGGTTAGTGACATTATATGTTTATTTTAACTTTCTGTAGAATATAAAATAACACTAGGATAGTATCTGAATGTAAAGATAAATGTCTAGAAGCTTCAAATTAACTTCTACAGAAATGTAGTAGTTATCCTGCATCACATGTAAATTATTATATATGACATGTATCTTGCGAATTATCCAATTGAGTAACTGAAATTCCATTCGGAAATTGGAAGATAAGCAAGTGTGTACTATTTTGAAAAATAAGCATGTATTTGTACTGATTTTCACTGGCATAGGAAGCAAACCAATTAATATATATATATATATATATATATACAAGCATGATAGGCTATAATAGTACTAGGATAGGGTATATCCAATTTCTTATTAATACCTTAATTCAAATTTACCTATTTTATTTCAACATGTCAATTATGATGAAACAACATATTGAACAAAAATCTTCAGACGTATTTAACTTGAAAACAACTACTCATAAAAAAGCATACACATACACACACAAAAAAGACATTACGGGTTATAACATGTGTAAGTAAATACAGCATGTATACAAGAACAGCCAATACGAGCTGTAATTGAGTAGAATTCTGTTCAGGTGAAATAGACAAGCCGTGTTTGACAGCTCCCAAGAGAGCCCTTCTCGTCTTCCGTACAATCACTGAATTGTCTCTTAACCGAATCGCCGTGGATCCCTTTTTTTTTTGCTGCCAGATAACATTTTTAACCAAGCTCTGTTTGTTTTGAGAAAATTAAACTCCAGAATATTAGAGTAGACCCCTACCGAAAACATCAATAAAGGCGTAATTGATTCTTGATTAATTTGTCAACTGGCTGAATCTTGAACAAGTTTACTGGTAACTAAAATAAAAAGCTAATGCCCACTAGCAAAATACACTTTCTTGCTATGCAGTTCTATATATATTTGTTTTCTTTACAATTAACCTTTTAAATGGCTTCAACTTATAACTAGGATTATGGGAGTCTATTTAAACGTAATGCTTATTAAACTGAATATATATTTTGTGATTTTGTCTAACTAGTTTTCTATGTGATATGTTCCCGAAATTTTCCATCACATATAAATAAATTATTTTTCAAATTTGTATTGCCACACGTTTAATTTTAATTCAAGAGCCTTAACAAATTAAGCCATGCCTTCAAAATACGTTATGATGACAACCTCGGAAATATCAATCACATTTGAAATCAGACGTGTGAAGTTTGATGGTTATTGCTGTGCCAAATAATGCCACATCGTGTCGTAGTTGCAAAGAGAAGGCGGATCGGATCTTCCTTATAATTCCTCCCTTGTGTTGGTGGACCTCATCGGCAGACCGGTATTCCGCTACATACCGTACTGCACTTTCACACCTGACTGGCTTTGCTATTGATTAAAACTGCCCAGACTTTGGGCAATATTTATCCCAGGACAGCGTGATTATTTTACCTCGAATGGTTTTAAGCCGACCGCGGGTTTGCCAGAGCTCTTCGCGTTGCAAATATTTTTAGAATCGCGAAGTCGTCGAGAACAGATGGTAAATAAAGGAAAACATTGAAAATGCGGATTGTAATGGTGTCCGAAATGCACGAAGCGTCGGATTTGTTTTTACTCCCATTATCTTTTTATTCATAGCCAAATTGGAGCCGTGTTAGTAAATTCCGTTTTCACACTTTATTGCCCATAAATAATGTAGTGTTTTACGTTCCATTTTCCGATCTGCCAAAAAGATTAATGAGTTTTGGTCGAGTCATAGTAAAGTGGAATGAATGGACGGATGACGACAGCTAAGCCGAGCCATTCTCAAAATGTGTGGGAGACAAAAACAGGACAAGAGAGAAAAGATATGAATTAAAAACACAACAAAACTAATGCACTAAAGAAATGTGAAAAAAAAATCTAAATTCGTAAGCAGCTTTGCTTGTTGTGAAAACATAAAAACAGATATATTTGTTTACATATGTTGGTTTATTTTTGTATTCAGATAATATGCAAGCGTTTATCATTGAATACAGTTGAGTTCGATTTCTTGTACTTCACCAGTACTAAAGATATATTTATTGAGTAATGTTATAAATTAATCTGGTAAGAATAGAACTCAATTTGTTGACCAAAGTTAACAAAAGATAAAACCAAATAACAACGAAGCCATATTATACGTGTCAAACTTTATTACCTATCTAATTATAATTTTTTTACGTTATGAAAATT
>JARDVA010000001.1:638138-667063 GCA_030265315.1 Mopalia swanii
TTTTTATAGAGAAATTTTTATTTTAATTTGTAATCCAATGGGAGCGTATTTTGTCAAGTTTGGTGAGTAATGCCTGTGTGCCGTTTGTTTATGATGTTGGGTCCGTAGCTTAAATATTAATGAGACAGGTAGTCTCGTGTCCGGCTAAAAGTGGACTAAATCCCCGTTCTTACGAGACTGCTAAGCCGTTACATTTGGACCAGGATTAAAACGCCACTCTCTGTCTGAACGTATATAAGCTGTTGTCCTCCACCCATTCGCTATACATATATGAATAATTCAGAGCCATCTCTAATGATTAGCTAAGTACACAGAACTTCTGGGTGAGATTTGATTCATTTCCCCCATTTCCACAGGCTTTCAACACCTGTTTCGCGGTAAACACTCACTAATTCGCTCTCTTCGCGACTACAGCGCCAGTAGAAGGCATCCAGCCATTCTTAAAGACTGTTAACAAAATTCGCGAGATCACACAAAACGAAATTTACGGAGCGGTCATTATTTCCCTTCTCCATGCTGCTTGAAGACTGGGGGCTTTTATCACCCATCACAAATTAACCCATGACGTTTAGCCAAAGGAAAAGGTCGTAATGAATTTCATTTGCACCGAAAGAAACTGGCAATTTTCGGAGAGTCTCCTGCGTCGTGTGCTCTCTTTCTGGCGATGCCTTTGCGCTGGTTAATGTGCACGTTTACGATGCATGTGCGCCATGTAGCTCGGGCTATAGCGTTGTGTCTCAATACAACGTGAGTAAAGACGAATGTCAATACGCTCTCCTCATTCGTTTTCTTGGCTCACTGATCAATTTAATGCTCTCGAGCCTCGTGTCTCAAGTACTGTTTCTCCTCCAGACTATTACCATGTGCCGCTATCATAGCTAGGCTAATACTGTTTGCCAGCTTTTGCCCCCGATAAGAGGATGTATAAGTGTTTCGATAGCCGTGGGCAAAATGATTTACCCATTAAGAAAAGAGTTATCTGTCCTTTACCAAGTTCATAATCTCTGTAAGATTGCATATCTCATCTTCTGGTCATTGGGAGTCACAATTAGTTTAGTTTCCAACGTAAACTATCAAAGGAATTTGGAGCATATATTTCACACGCAAATTAAGGAGAACAATACAATTAAATCATTCGACAGAACGTCATACTCATAAAACTATTTTATGAGATGTCAGTTTTGCAAATGTCATCCATTTTACTGAGGAATAACATCTGACAACCACCCAGTGTTGCAGACGACACCTTGCAGCTGGAGCACGTGACATTGAATACCAGATTAAACAAACCGCGCCTACCATGAAGCCGGTCTGTCAGAAATGATTATACCCTTTAAACATGGTTTTTATTGACCTGTGATTATTGTCTGAGTGGAAACGTGACCAGTAAACCATGCCAATAACGGATTCCAACCCAAACACTCAATTGCTATTTGCCTCTGATAGAATGGCGTAATGAAGGCATACACAACTTAATGACTGCTTTTTGTCTTTGTGATGAACACTCGGAACCACTCATCTATTTTGACTGCCGTTCGCGCGTTCCATCTTCCTCTCATGCACAAATTACTTACTTACTACAGCGCTTAATATGCAGTTAACTGTGACAAATTATCGGCATTAAGAACATAAAATCAGCGGCCTTTTGTTTGGCAAGCATCATGTACACAGTTTATTGAAGTCATCCCCTTGGAAACGACAAGCCTTTGTTGGAAAGCTGAAAGCCGTTCTGATGTCTAGGTGAGAGAAAGAGAATAAAGACTGGCTCGTTCTGAGGTGATATTTCTGAGCTCGTAGCTTCATGATAGGCCTTCCCAACACCACTCGTCTAGCTTCCATTTTTCACGTTCTCATAATGTGTTGCCTTACTAAATTACATTTTGGAGTCGGTGTTGAGATCGATTGGCACTCGTGAAGCGGTGTTGCGATTTTCCGGGATAATGTATTTCTGCTGTTTTGTCTCGTGTCCGGTCCGATACCGATTCCAGATGAGCCTGTGTATACAATCAATGGAGCGGTTCTCGACGTGTCTCTAACATAACCATACCGGATAATCAAGGCCTTTCACTCTGAAATCGCCTGTCGAGTATCTAACTAAACGCGGGAAGTCCTAGGCCGGATATGACAAGTCCGGTTTTTAAATCGTCGATTTGATTTTATCGACTTAGCGCTTGTCTGTATTGTTGTCCTGAAAGACCGCAAACAAAATTATTATACCGATCATGGACTCGCATTACCATTAATAAGACATATGAACTTGGGATGAATACAATTGATTCTGAGAGACCAAATGAAAAAAAATTAAATGATGCATCCAACAAGGTGTAGTCAAGTTACCAAGAGTCATATATTGTACATAACTGTGCCAATACAACTAAAAAGTATGGTTGCGATACATGACAGATCATAAATATCTATTAAAGAATTGAATTAAGTCATATATATGAATTATATTTAAATATAGTCTGACAAGTGTAAGAAATAGATAATATATATGTATGTGAAGTTTAAAATTTTACAAGTAATATCTACATTTTAGCCAGGATCTACTAGTATTTTCCGATATTATGATATTTGTGTATACTAGGGATACTAACGGTTCTATTCCACGATTACACTTTGTATTGCTTCTGAAAGAGGTTGATGGGATTTGCTCTAGGCGCCATAGCGGGAGTTTTTGTCGTTTACGGATTGTCTTGAATTTGAACTTGTTTAAACGATCTGTCCATGTCGGGGATATCGGAGGTTATGGCGTCGGGTTGTGATCATTCAGTCTCTTTATTTCGAGTTAACCTTCAGACCAACAACAAATCAAACTATGTCTGTCTCCGAGCAGAGAGTTGTAAGAGTTTTCATGTTGACAAGCCACGGTCCCACAGGGAACTCGTACAACCGATTGGAAGTAGTTAAGAGATGTGGAGGTGCCGACCACAGCCGGTCTGGAAACAAAAAGCCAGGTTAAATCTTGATGGGGACCGAATGTATCAAATCTGAGTTCTCTTTGATACTGGAACCTCGACCGGTAACCGGTCTTCTACTCAGTATCCACAATAGTTCTGATAGTCACCACATGGCCGAATTCCGAGCCCCCAGTCATACCCGCCAGCTCTACAGCCCTGTGCTTACACAGCATCGGGTATCTATCTCCCTTCATTGGCGCTCACTATAAATGTCATAAGCTTACACTAGAAAAATATTGATGGTTTTCAACTGGTCAAGATGAGAGGCACACGGCCGGGGTGACCGGGAGAGTTGACCCCAACCAGATAGGAATCATCCCCAAGGAGAGATGCTTGCAGTTCATCGCCGCCAGTGTTTTCCTTTCTTAAGTGGGCAATTTTCACGAGGACCCTACTAGTGTTTATTGACTTGGAAAATTCTTTATAAGAAAACCTGCTACCGGTACACCGATGGCAAATACAGTTGAATGACTGCAGTGGATACTCAGTGTCTTGACTCAGCCCGAGTTGTAAGACCAGGTTCCTACAAGCCTCATTTCAAGCACACGCTGACGCATGTTAGGGTTTTCTTTGATCAAAGACTCAGCTCAGACCATATTTCCTCTGTCCACAGTAATCAGACAGTTGAGATCTCGTATTTCGGATTATCCCCAACGCCTAAAACACATATAAAGCATTGGATCATAAGACTGTTCTTTGGAAATGTCCATTATTTAACATGCGTCTAGGATTGAGTACCTTGTCCTTTCGGCGTAAGGCAAGCGCAATAGGACACGTTCGGCTACATATATAAAATAAGACGCGGGATAGAGAAGGGGGGAGGGGGGCAGCCGCAAGTCATTGTAGTTCGAAATGAAGACTTGTCTTTTAAAGAAGTTGATATTGTTTCAAGCACCAGGTTTTATTTTTCCATTTTTCAATAAGAAATTTAATTAAAATTAAAAACCCCACAATAATATCAGAAACCTTTGTCGATTGAGTCCCAGAATACTTTTGCGTCGTTTTGGTATTCACAGAAAAAAACAAGATTATTCTCTCTGATTATTGAGGTTGTTCTATATATATGGATGTCATAAGGATGCATATTAGCGCATCACCATGACAACCGGAGAAGCAGTAAATGGTCTTACTAATGCTCCGAATACGTATATCTTGGTTACTGAATAAATTGGCTTAGGTGACTTTAAATGCCGGAAGATATATAAATAAATGAAGCAGTTTGGCCAGCGCAATGCTTGAACAGAAGAGTGTTTCAAACTTTACAATAAATGCATTATGGACGCGATATAATGCTTCTCCTTGATTTAGACAGGTCGTTATTTCTAGAGAATAACATCCATATCAGAAACTGAGCAAAACACTATTAATTATTAATTCTAATTAAGGTGAAACGCTAGAGTGAGCTAGTAGAATGGATTGATGTACGATAAATGTTCTGATAATACGATCATTTTTCTTGACTTTTTGGAATACAATTTTCCATACTTTGAGTTAAGAGTATAATTTAATATAACATTTTATTTCTATATTTATTGCTCGGTCAGGGATTAAACTTAAATAATTTTTAATAGTTATTTTTTTATCCGATCTGGAGAGGTATCAAAGTTTCAGGAGATCTACAATAACCCCAGCCTCTGATAGGCCTTCTGGCTTCTAAGTTAAAGAGGCAACAAAGATGTGTTCTACACGAGCCATTGTGGATGAGATGGACAGAGTCATGTAATATGAATGATTATGAAAAGATCATTCATAGCAGAATGACTTGGTTGTAGTGAAGTGATTTGTGCTCCGGCTAATCCAACGTCATACATTATTTACCGCTAATCCCAAACTGTCGTCTGCTTCTTTCATTTCTATCCTCGCGCGTGCATGCTTGGTTGATCCTGTTCCAGTATAGACTGAGATGTAACTGTCATTTTGATGGCACAATTTCTATAAAGGAAGATTTGTGTTTTATCTGTTCCAGCTAAAATAGATCGTCGAATCGACTCATCAGCTGAATATGTGGAATATAACGTCTACTTTTTTTAGAAAAGAAATCTTCTTTCGCACTCTGATATTTTAATAACCGGTTAATTTAGTCAAATGAATTGCAATTATCCACTTCGACGAAAGAACACATCATTTTATCAGTTGGTGGTTATTTTTTAAGTTTAGTTCGTGTACTATTTTGGGCATCCTTAGAATATCATAGGGCGTACTAGTATACATTTTAGTTGGAGATTGAAAACATATTTGGTGACAAATTCGTTAAAGTAGGACTGTATAAGCGGAATACGACCTTGGTAATTGAAGGGGATACATTTGTCAATTTGTATAGTGTAAGCGGTATAGGAGAATAGTATTTGTAGACGAAAAACAATCTGAAGGACCTAGAATATTTATTATAGCATTTAATGTTTCAAGATATCTCCCTTCATCCCTAAAGCCAAAGAGAGGATCCGTAAGCTAGTTGTCTAACTAAAGACATAAACGTTAAAATGATTGTGGCCAGTTGACCCCGTAACAATAGGGTCCTCAGTGGCTACTTAAGGGAAGCCCCTTAGGGAGAATTTTCAGTCTCGTCTAGGGGCCATTTTATACCTACTCCCTGGAGTTGTTATTAAAACAATATTATGAGTGTGTAATGTGTGATCAATGGAGACTGGTTGTCCCAGGGCGATAATAGAATTTGTCACTGTCGAGTAGCGAGCCTTCTAGAATCAGCCCTATCTCTTAGCACTACTACAGCCGTACTACAGCTCTCCGACATTCCCCAGTGTAATTCAGTTTTCCTCCATTTAGATGCAATCGTTTTCCCATAAAAGACCAACTATTAGAATGATACACGTCTTATATTTTGACACCGTTTGCAAGTTTTGTTTGTTTGGCTACGAATTTCCTACTATTGACAGATCTTTACATTCGTATTGTCTAGGATTGCAACACTACCTTTATTCTGTTGCATTTGAAAACTGATATGGTTTCCAAATATGGTACATCTTTCGTAATAATTGCAATAGTTGAGATGCAGCAGGATTTATATATATTAGCTGATGGAATTTGCAGACTATCGGGATATAATTGTTAGGTGGCAAAAAAACAATTGTAAGCCATGACGAGTATCAGCTTAGCTGGGTGAAGTAAACATAGGAAATAGCGAAGGAAACTGTCGATTTGTGGGGGGCAAACAGCGCTCTAACTCCAGTCACCAATTAGATAATAAAGCCTGTCAACTTCATTTATCAATCCCGGGCTTGGCTGGCTTGGAGCGCTTTAACATTAGCCATTCTAAACTATAACGATCTAATCAGAGTACAGTTCTTCGTTCATACGCATTGATTGTCCATTGTCGCTACGATAGACTGGATAGCCCCAGCCTTTCATATGAAAATGTAATACAATTTATGAAGTGCCGCTTCGGTGAGAGAGTCGTTCATGCTGCCGTTAACCCAAACGAATGGCTTCATTTCCACATTTGCATCGTTCTTATCCACATTTCATCACTGGCTTATCAGTGGTAAGGTTCGCGAAGACTAGCGGCGATGTCATGGCCTCTGACACTGGCTGTTCAAGCAAGACTATTGAGCAGAAGTGAGATCCTAGATGGTGATTTTGTAGCGTTAAATATTGACTGTTTCATGATCTGTTCGTTCTTGGCTGGACACACAGGCCTCCCTGTTGGACCTCGCCAGACCCTCAACCCATACATCAGGCGTCCAATTTACAGTGTAAATTAGATCATCAACCTCTTTTCTACTCTGTCAATGACTAATAGGAGAATTTACTTCATCGTCAGAACCCCCCTCCTCAAACGCAAACAGCCTTTACTGTCATAACGTATTGTCACCTTTGAAGCGAGAGGCCCACCTTCTGTTACAAATTCTCCCATAATTCACACTATTAGTATCATGAAAGTGGCAGTTAGCTTAAAAATAATATTTTTGTATCCACTTGATCCTGCCATGGCGAAGTAGAAAAAAAAACCTAGTTAACATGCTGTAGGTTTTGTTGATGATAGGTTTGCCGTATTGTGGACGTGCAGTTATTGTTGTTTGTCTAAGCGTTATTTAAGCCATTAGGTTTAAAGTAAATCAACTTTAATTCGCGCTGATGCATTAGGCTTTGTGGCAATTTTCCTATCAAAAGAGCTTAAATCAAGCGAGCTAGTCAGTAAAGGGGATCTGGTGAAAGCGGGGGTTTCCGACAAAATTAAAACCGTCCAAGTCGGCTTTTTCAATAACATTGTCAACTCATAACGGAGCGAGCCCAGCAGGCCATGTTTAATACATGTGCCGGAGTTTGTGTAGTTCATTACTGCGAATAGAGACTGTATTAGAAAGCAGGTAGTTTTATTGACTTGGTTCAATTCTTCGGCTTCGACCAGAAGCGATTGCAGGCAACATCCTTTGTCTACAAGCAATAATCTTCAATCAACGTCACAGCTATAAATACCATCTTTATGGGAGTTAATTCCACCGCATTTATTACGAGGGATCGGAAAGAATTTATCGAAGCTGGTCGTGTGACCGCAACGGGAGCCCTTTACCTTCCCAAACCAGTGGTAACTATTTTTTTCTAATCGGGGCCAGACGATTCCTTGGCTTCTTGTTTCCTCAACCAAGTTCTACGGCTAGTTACTAATGAGAGGCTACCCGAGGGACTGGTGAGTTGTTTGAGAGGTTCACAAACTGATCAACTTGGATTTACAGGATCATAGCTCTAATTAACTGTGTAGGCTCTCTACCTTCCCCAAAGGGCCACTCGACAATTAGCCGGGCTTTTTCTCGCTCGACAGTCGTGTTGTAACAAACAGAACAGGTCTGGTCCCAAGGTGTATACTTTACCAAACGTCGACAAACCGTACAAAGAGATTGCCGTTACACGCCATCAAGGCAATAGAATGTTTCCTTTCAATGAGGAACAAGGCAAAATTAGTCTTTTCCTCTGACGTTCACGCTAATTATCCCTTCTTTGCGGATTGCCTGTAGAAATGACAAGCGAGTACTCTGATCACATGCTGTGTCACTTTTTGCGCTTTTATACAGCGCGAGTCGAGTAGTGTGTTGAATCATTGATGAGCCATAGCCGGTTCTCTCTCCTCTTCATCATGTAAAACATTGAAAAATGTACCAGTCGTTTACCAAACCTACTGACACAATTATTTAAGTTTGACGTTCACCTGAGGATCCACTGAAACATAAAGACATGTAAGCTTCATCCCTGTTGCGATCACTGACAAATTACTCAACTCTTAAACATGAGGGATAATGGCTGTAGAAATAGATGTAAACAAATTTTAGCGTTATCGGAAAATACGTATTGTTACTTCTTTAATTTACTTCAAAAAATGCTTTTGGTTGTTTGATTGGTGTTTAACGTCATAGTATTTAACACACTTGACGACTCTGCAATACTGTAAATAAATATATACATTATACGTAGTTTGCTTTGATTTGTGGTTAACCCCATGCTCAACTTGTAGTGCTAAAATCACAATGCTGAATAGTATACCGTCAAGAAAGCATAATGCTGAATAGTATACCGCCAAGAAAGCATAATGCTGAATAGTATACCGCCAAGAAAGCACAATGCTCAATAGTATACCGTCAAGAAAGCACAATGCTCAATAGTATACCGCCAAGAAAGCACAATGCTCAATAGTATACCGCCAAGAAAGCATAATACTGAAGGAGATTCTGACATTAAGAGTTATTTGTATTGTTTGGAAAGGACATCCCACCTCTGCCTCCAAGTATAGCTGGATGTCAGCCATCAGAGGGTAATTACCGGACTGATTTGATGTTTGTATGAGCTAAATCTTTATCATGCAACCTTGTCAACATGCCTTAGTGTAAACCCATCAGATGCAGGATTGGCAGAGACGGCTAAATTAAAACAAGCATGCAAAGACAACATTCACCCTCTACCAGTGTCATTACTTTTGTTTTAAGCGCTCCAAATCGGTTTGCGCTTTGCAAAAATAGCCACATCTGTCCTTTGAAATCGAAAATTAACTGAATCGTAATGGAAATGTATATGTTTGGCGCTGACACTAGCTCCAGACATATAGTCTTACCGGGTCTAAATCATCATTGTTAACCCATCGGCTAGATATTGAATGTAGGAGACACAACAGGCAAGGCACACTACAAGAAATTGTATATGTATATCTTTCAGTAACAAAACTGACTATGAAAATAATTTGTTAATCCCGTTTTCTGCTGACAAACAACAACAACATAAAGTATAGAGTATGGTCATGTGTGTATATTTTATATTCGATGCTTTTATCAAGAAAGTATGTCAATCTCTCCTATGATATAAACTTTATCTTGAGTTTCATTCCTGTATTGAGACCTATGTTAATCACACATGCAAATAAATACACTTATCATCCAAACATTGTTGTTGTTTTGGTATTCATCATTTTTAGAAACTGTACGGGAATACATATGACTATTTAGCTTTTATCTTTATCATTTATTTATATTTTGATTATTCAAAAACATTTCATTAGTGGATGTGGCTATGTAGGCTTCTTATTGACGACAAATCGATTTTTAATATACCAAAATCATGTTTATTACATTATTTGTGATAATTACGTGGAATATATTTATATTTTCTATCAACGGTAAATTCTTTCATTTGTTGACGAGCTGGACAAATTTCCCACAAGTGTTACATGTACTATAGTTGAAGAATAATGCTACTTAACCACGAACAGCTGTAGCTGTGGACCGTCACTGCGGGATAGTTATGTCTGTTTGTCAATTTCCTCTTCCGTCATCTTTAGTCCACTCTTAACGCTTCACAGTCCACTTAATACTAATTAACAAGGGGTAACCAGTCGGATCACTTACACTGGCCAAAATCAAGTGAATAATACTCTCATTGACAAGATTAGCCGGTTAGTCTCAGCATCCTGGAATAGCGATCCGCTCTGAAACTCAATGAAAATAAAACCCCTGTTAGATCATTGGCTGCCTTGTCAACGATACCAGTCCGTGTTTGTTTATTTGTTTTGTCTGGACAGGTTTAAGTCGATTAAAGAAAACGGACCAGACACTGTAGGAAACTGATGAAAGCTAGGTTCTGTTGATTCACCAAGCTTTAATTAAACAGGAATTTGAGACACCCTTGAATTCACATTGAACTTGAAATTTATAGCAGATTTTGTTTGTTGAAGAATGCCGTATGCTGAAAAGTAAACTATTTTTATAACGAATTGTTCGAATTCTTTTCAGTCTTCTAACGATTCATTCTTTAATTAAAGCAAAAATTCATTATACCATTCAGAGAAATACGATTCGTAATACGATTGATTCTTTAGACCAGTTATTTTTTTAGGAGTGTAAAATAAAAGATATAAAAAGACAAAACAAGAACATAAATTCTTAAATTCATAAGTTCAAAAATAGTTCAGTAGCATAATGTCGACAATGGTTTATGTGGAATAAATGTACATATCTTCAAAGTTGCTCACTTTCTTTATTCAGGTTTTTCTTGAAGTTCTTTATGAAGTGTAACCAAAACTGTTTGAAAAATGCGGGGAACCCAAGAGACATGCGCAGGTTTCAGGTAAATATTATCAGCCAATCAGCGAGTTTTTAAAATTATACTTGTATTACATTTGTTCCACCATGAGATAAAACACAAGCCCCGAAACGTTACCATCGGATTATAATGCACGATATTCGATTTTAAATTTTGCACTTAAAGTTTGATATTGTTATTTTCCGTATAGAGATGAGAATTTAAACTCTCTAATAAACAACCTACAAAGTACCTAGTATAAGAAAGCAAAACATTAAATATAGTTATTGTATATTTGTTTGCTCATTATTTAAAAATTATAACTTGTCTATAATGTTCTCTTTTCTCTTGCAGGTAGCCATCAGTACAACGGTGATGGTGGATGGACCATTGTTGGCTATATCTGATAACATGTTTGTTCACAACAATTCAAAACATGGCCGGCGAAACAGAAGATTAGACCCGACTGAGGGAGGTATGTGGAACAGTTAAGTACCAAAAACAATTTTTCTTCCTTCATATCAGTCTTGAAGCTTGATACATTGATTTGTACCAACAAGTGTGTCAACATTTTCTCATACTGTTATTTATCAGGGGTTTGACGATTTTAAGGAAACAATCGCATATGGGCATCAAAAATATTTTTTTTAAATTCAATAAGTTTGTATAACTCCGGTGTCATTCTGTGTAGGTTGCTACGGATGGCTCCAGAAACAAAATTCTGCATGAAGGCCGTAAAAACTAGTTTCTCCAAAACCTATTAAAAAGAATTAATAATGTAAAAACGATCACATTACCATGTGTAGCTAAATATTTTTTTTTGTATTGTTGACAAACATTTTGGTACATTTTATGTTGTTCGTTGGTTTGTGGCTTGGTTTCAGTTTGGTATGGTTTTGCAGATGTGCTTAAAATGTATGTTGGATTTCTGTTGTTGAGCACCTGCCCTTGTTATGCACCTAACTTTTACGTCTTTAAAACCATGGAAACTATAGGTTCCTTCATAATATGCAACAAAACTCATTTAAACTGGGTTCCTTCATAATATGCGACAAACAAAAACCTATAAAGTACTTAAGAACTTTAAAATAATTCTTAAATACGAATATAAATTTCCCAGTGCTTCACTTCCCACAAAATTAATTTTGGAATACGGAAAATAAAGCTGTTTATTTATGTACTGGTAACAGTGTTTGTAAGTTAATCTGGGGCACCACCCGTCAGGTTGTTACATCATAAGTAGATCGTTTACTGTATATAAGATTAGACTGATTGCATCTCCCCGCCTAACCCCAGCGTAACAGTCTTCCCATGGTGTTGATATACCCATGTATGAGTGACACTTTACTCCGGTCAATCCACACCCTACTGTCATCTCCAGCAGCGATGATAACAAGACAGTATCCTAATTACCAATCTGATAACGTCATTCATTAGATTCGAGTGCACCAGAGAGACAAAGTTTACATTTGATCACGTTCAAGTATCTTGTTATTGGTTAACAGTAATTGCTTTATAGTTTTTCCTATAAGCTCATCTCAGTATTTAATACTACAATTTACATGCTTTATTATATGACTCAATAACTAATTTCCTTTAATTTTGTTATGTTACCACTGCATTTCATGAGGTAACTAAAACTTTCTCGGAAATTTCGCGCTAGTTATGTTTAAATATGACAGATTATGCGATAAATGTTAATAAAGACTTAGCAACCTATGTGTTGAGAAAATTTTGTTGGAAAATGCCACTTAACTTCTTTTTAACAAAACTATTAAATAATTGTTTTAGGTAATTGAATGCAATTGCCTAGACGTAAACTGTGCAAAATTTTAGATTAAAAGCCGTTTACAGATGACTGGAACAAATGAACACCAGCTGTGATGTATGCACATATTTGCTTACATGTATTAATGGCTGTTGTCAATTTGCGAGTTAACAGTTAAACCAATACATTTATTCTGCGAATTGTTTGAACATCTAGTTTGAATATTATCGTATTATTGTTATGATGTATTGTCATGAACAACCCATCCGGAAATAGTAATTAATTATTTGCTTCGGCAAATGGATACTTTTCGAAAATATTAAAGTATTAAATATCAGGTCGTTTTTAGAGATTTACAGCGAATTCGGATAATATTGAGGGAAACAAGAAAGGCTTATACGCCAAGTGGTTGATAATTTTATATACAGCCAGATTAGCTGGTTAATGGAGCCGACAGGAGGCGTATCAATTAAGCATGTGTGGGCCCGTTATTGGGATGTTCAATTATGATGAGACGATGACATGGCTGTCAGACAATGGAGAGCCTATCGACAATAAATCGGAGAGGGTTTGAAAACTGAGATGACTCTAATCAAGAGAGCTCTTCTTTCACTTGATGCCGTGTTGACGGACAGCGTGAATCGCAATCATTGTATCAACCAAGCAACAGCAACAACCCGCGCACGCAATCCTCTTCCAAGTACCGCTTTTCTTGCAAGCCCAAGTTTCGCGATGGCCATTGATCTCCAGAAGCCATTACCCGTTTATTCCCATTGTATAAAAGGTTTCATAGAGAGCTAGCATGGCGGATGTATTGTTTCAATGGTCCCAACTGCTCCATCATACGTCGAGATGGGGACAAGGTCATCCACAAAATTTACCACCAGAAAATTAATAGATAGAAGTTGAACAGAACAGTTACCCCGAAACAATTGGCCCAGGGACATGCTGTCGTGAAATCACCAACCCAATAACAATACCCTGTCCGTGCCGCCAGTGGAGGTCCCTCAAACCCCTATATCAGACCCTCAACTCCCATCTGGCCAACAGCTATCCCATCTGCTCCCAACAAATTCATTCTGCGACAAGAAATAAAAGAAAATAGGTAAACATCGACTGTGTATTTCCTTTCTAAGTCGAATTAATTTGATCCAGTGGTCGAGAATTGTGCATCCCATCGGTTTGATTCGCCAGGAAAAGGGAGAGGAAATGTGAAAATTCCCCAAGTATGTGACCATCAAACGGTGGTAGTTTTGGGGCTAAGAGCACGACATACCTCACTGGTAAAACCCAAGACTGGGTGTCTGCGAGTGGTAATTGCCGGGAGATGCTGAGACAGAATTACTCTGCTTCTCGCCTTTCTCGACCTTCAGAATACTGGTTGAGTTATATGTAGAGAGAGTCTACAGGGAGTAAAAGATCAGGAAGTTTTGCCACCATCAGGAACGTATTTAGAAGTCGACAAGGCGAACCACTAGCGCCCTCTCCTTCCCGTTAAGCTACTTCAGCCGGGGAAATTCAGACCAGTTTTCCCTCCAAATAAACAAGCTGGTGTTTAGACAAGTGAATCGCGCTACGTCAAAGACAACTCTCTCTGTAAAAAGATAGTGCCTACTTGGGCTGTAGTATGCGGTGGAAACTGGAAGCTATGTTTCTCCCTTTTATCTTGGACATTGAGTAGTTTTTTATGAAGTGGATGTAAAAACAAAGCGGTCGTATTATTTCAACTCCAGGGATTTAACCGTGTTATAGATACTGGGTTTTAGGAGGTCCAAGCAAACACTCTTTTTTGTCCTGTACTCTTTTATAAAATGTGTTCTATCTCAGTATGATAGGCGATCGTCTTGTCGTAGACCAAAATATGTCTGTGTACAAATGCCAAATTCAGACATTTGTCTAAATAAAGAAATTTAGGAATAAATTATCAGGAGTGAAGAAGGAATTTACTTTTCAATATAAAGCCATGACACAGACTCGATCTTGGTAACCTGGTACCTAATTGAACACTTATCAAAAATATATATAGATTCCGTTTTGGCACATTGTGAGATTAATTTAAATTTAGTAACCTTATGTTTTAAGTCAATTAGTTATATACAATTATTTGTATTGTAGACCATATGTATAGCTTTTATATATTGTCACGCACATTGGTCTTGTAAATATACACGTAAAGTTTCCGATGCCCAACAACAATATAAATTATGTCAAGTGTTGTACTGTTTCACTTAACAAATTAATTAACACAAAGAAAAACTTAACTACGATCTATATAGAGCATGTAGTGATTAAACAATTTATATTACGAAACGCAGTTTTATTGTTGCGATGTTAAAAAAATATTTCGTACTTTTGTTCTTAAGCACACAAGTTAGATTTTGCACAATCTGTGAGACACCCCGGCAGATATTGACTGCATGGTGGTAGAGGACTAAGGGTGTCAAGAGCGCCTGGAGTAGGTGTGATTTCAACTTGATCATCCCGTCACGGTTTGAGCACAGCGTACCGGGCTTTTCATTCTAGCAGGGTAGTCGACAATGACTCACAGCTCAACCATCTGTCCACATATTACCGTTACGAACTGCATCGAAAACGGCTACCCTTCCCATCTCATGTTAAGGGACAACGTAAAAATAGCTGAAATGTTCCTTGTGCTTTGTTTCTATTTGGGAACACTGTTAACTAAAATTAGAAACTATTCAAATTTAAATTCACGTAAGATAACGTAAAGCGATGTAATCATTAATTAATCAC
The DNA here is from genome assembly GCA_030265315.1 of Mopalia swanii. NCBI lineage: Eukaryota > Metazoa > Mollusca > Polyplacophora > Chitonida > Mopaliidae > Mopalia > Mopalia swanii. Next base: position 653,139 of record JARDVA010000001.1, read on the forward strand.
ATCACTCTACCACCAAGATGTGCCCCGTCAAAGCCAGAAATAACAGTATTACAATTATGAAGCTTATTATCGTGTATAATTAAAGCCAATTTAGAGATTGGTCGACGACCAACGGAGATTCCTTACAGTTGGCCAGCCTATTAAATTGTAATTCTGTGGATAGTGTTACCAAAATACAGGTTACATACATTTTGATCATGGTTTGAATGTATTTATTGTTGTAAGCTGAAGAAAATTTTGGATGTTGTTTTAATATTTAATCTGTAAACCTGTTGTGTGGTACTTCATGTTATACTTCAGAAAAAATGTATCAATCGGTTGACAAGTCAATTGACCAGAAAGTGATTAAATGGTTCTCTTAGTGTGCCATTTTCTTATTTCAGAAATCAGATTATCTTTTTTATATATTATAAATTACTCACAGGTTTCAGTACAAACAGTTCACTGGCACCAACTATATTTTGTAAAGAGAAAAAGTAAATAAATAAATGGGTCCTCATTGTTGCACCTTGACGACCACCACTTTTAGTACCACAATAGACGATACTCACCATTGGATTCTCTTTAATTTGTCTCAACAGCTACACCGTGTATTAAGGCGATTTGTCCCAGTGAGGGGTGGACATCAGGGGGAACAACCGTTATTATAGTTGGAGACAATTTCTTTGACGGACTTCAGGTTGTTTTCGGCACAATGTTGGTGTGGAGTGAGGTAAGTAAAACAAAGTAAACTACTGCTCAAATTTAAAAACAAAAGATAACTCTAATTGTTAACACAATATAGTCAATCTACTGTGATTTTCTGTCTACAATAGTTGTCCATAAACCCACTCAGGGATACAACTTTTTGCTGTAAATCAAGCTGTCGCATTATCATATTTCCAGACAAGTGTGTTATTCTTTTTTTATTTTTTATTTTTATTTATTAAAATTATTAAGAAGAAAAGTCCTGTTAATAAAAGATGTTACACACATGGTAAAAGCTTAATCTATGTTTGAGGAATACTCTACAAAATGTGGTAAATACTTATATATTTCTGTTTTGTATAGTAAAACGTTCGCTGTTAAGATAACTTATTGGATGCATGAGATACAAAATACAGAATGTTATCAATTATATATATTGTGGAAATATTGCCCAATACTGATTGGTATTACTCAGGTTATCATCATAGAAGTTCATATGGAAAGCACACTCGGCCCTATATAAATCCCCAAAATTCACTGTGTATAGAAAAATACGGCAAGAGTATTAGAGACAACGCACTAATACATTTATTTATTGCGCCATATTGTCTCCTTGTCGAGAAAATAATATAATTTTCTTAATTATTATGATAAAAAGATTATAGCATTAAGAATAAAGATTTAATTTGTATTAGGAGAAAAAAGCAGAAAAAAATAGCAGAGGATCCATTTTTCAGAATTTATTTAAAGGATGTAATGCTGTCTTGTCTGACCTGTGCTAGAAAAAGAAGTTAGGTTTTTGGAGTTAATTGTGGATGATTTATATGATAACTGATGACGACTGCCCCACGAGCACTTCTCTTAATGAACTATAACCCTTTGTAGAGATGCTTTCCTGATCGTTCTGCGTGGCGAGCTGAAATTGGCAGTCGCCAGCATATTAAATTTATCGAATTATTCCGAGAATACGGAACTAACGTTCACGACATTAAAACAATCATCAGCAACAATCAAGATGCAAAAATGACGGCCTAAGATGAACTGTGAAATAAAAAAAGATTGATTGCAATTGCGCGGATCTATTATCAGAGTCACTGGGATGAGGCGAATATTAGCGAAGTGAATAACCAGTATAGTCACCAAAAGCTCTCAGATTAGTCAACGACCTCTACAAATGATAGTATCTTTAAAAGATGAGGTGGCAAAGTGTCATTGAAGAAAGAATTTACCAAATTCGTCAAATGTCGACATGAATGAATCACTAGAAAAAAAAGAGATGACATGCAGGCGATAAGGAAAACAATGACTTTGTGATTTTTCTTCTAATATTGCGAGGTGCCATTTAGGATACTGCAACTGACTATACTTATACTCACAAATGTGTACCTTTACTAGTCGTATGAAATAAGTATAAAGAACAGAACTAACAACAACGAATAATTACAAAAACACACAAACACTCACACCACCGCAACAGCAACAACAACAACAAACCAATGACGTGGCAAGAAACTGTGTGTTAAAATACCATAAAAGCAATGTGGACTGCAACTTTCGGGTTCTGTTTCAATTGTCATATGTATTTTTCTTTTTCTTTGTTTATTGTAGTTGTTGACGTCACACGCTATCCGGGTACAAACTCCACCTCGTCACATTCCGGGTGTAGTCGAAGTCACTCTATCTTACAAATCCAAACAATTCTGTAAAGGTGCTCCGGGCAGATTTGTCTACACAGGTGAGATGATGACGTTGTTGTTGTTATATTATTATTATCATTATTTTAGAAAAATAAATTTACTAACATAAGGTTATTTAAAACGTGAAATACGTGGGAAAATGTAAGTCTTGTTGTATCCCCATAGTTCGTTTAATAAATGAGATTTGAGCATAGATTAGACAACTAAACGAACTAATGGAGATAAAAGGCTTATGCAAAATAAGTCCCGATGAGTCTTACTCCCATCAGATGATTTGGTGATTAAATATGCTATTAGAAACGATGCATCATATGTAGCTCATATGTTGCAAAAAAAAAGAACGGTGGTCTGTTGTGATCATTTTAGCATTGAATTATTTTATTTCGTTTACTAATGTCACATTTTAAACAAAGGCCATATTCGTGAGGGTTTTTTAAGGAAGTAAATAAAGAGCATGCACCGACTGTTCATCAGTACCTATACAAAATAGTATACCTAGTTTGACAACAAACATGTGCACCAAAATAACACGTCGATTCTGCAGAGGACTGAGAAAATGTAGATTGTAGACATTGGCTTGAAATTATTGTCATATATCAGACCTACGTGAAAGTCTATTTAAAAAAAAAACAATCTAACGACGCAACATTAAATGAATGTTACCTAGTTCCGGGAAATTCAGCTGGGGATAGCAGATGACATGTTTTCCGCCACATCTCTACTGTGTCTGTTTTTTTCTAATTCCGTTCCGCGGCTGAGACTTGACACATCAAAATCAGTATTCATAAAAATTTGAATGAGGCCGAATTTCAAAATTGTCATAATATGAAGGACTTGCGGAAAATCATACTGTGCTGAATAAAACGGGATTGTCACTTAAACAGGGAGACTATCTTCACCGAATGAGCTCTTGTCCTCGTTGAACTAAGTGACAACGTCAGCCTGGTAATTCCGCCATGATTGTCACGCGGAGCAAAGGCCACGTGGAGCTCACGCGGCGAGCGAGATGGTCCACAGACAGACACAGTAGCCGCTTCTTTTGTATACAGAAATGATCACACCGTTTCTTAACAGTTTTCTTCTGAGTAAATTTGTCCGCGACATTCTCAATTGTGATTTTGGTCTAAAATTTTAACTTTGCGAAATTGGGTGTCATCTAAAGAAATCGTCTTATATTATTGAAGGACTTGCTGTCAGCAGCAGAACTGGTAGACAAATGGCGACATGCTGATCGGGTCTTATAGTTAAAGGCTGTCACATTTGCCAATCGAAATGTTATTATTCTATTCTTAATATAGTTTCGGAGAGCCCCCCAAAAAAGTCTGATGGTGCGGGATTTCTTAATAACTACCATTGACTCTGAAGATTGTTATTTTGTTTAACTAAAGTTTGTTTTGTTTTAGCATTAACAGAGCCCACAATCGATTATGGCTTCCAAAGATTGATGAAACTTATCCCCAGACATCCGGGCGACCCGGAGAGATTACCCAAAGTAAGTCATATATAAATAATCGTTATTCTAATTCTTTATTCTCAACTTTCAAGGTCCTGGCTAAGCGCAGTTTGTTTTAAGGGTAACAATGCTCTCTTCACTTAGCATTGAAGGAAACTTAAGTTGGCAACATTATCAAAATATTTCAGCTTTCATAGTTGGGCTAGTGGACTGAATTATTGTTGGAATACACCGCCCTGAAATTCTCTTGAACAACGTGGCGTAAAATATTAATCAATCAATCAGATCTTAACCACAAGTTCACTTCCGCTAGAAAGAGACATTTCCAGACTGAAATTTAAATAAAAATCTACAATCTATACATTACCACTCAAACGAATTGGTCGTTCAAATTTGACTGTTGACGCCACGTACTTTTTATTAGTTATTTTCAATGGTAATTTTTTATGATTTTACTGTTATTTTTGCAGGAAATTGTATTGAAAAGAGCAGCAGATTTGGCAGAAGCTTTATATAGTATGCCTCGCAACCCCAACCAATTATCACTACCTCCACCTCGTTCTCCAGCCATGAACAACGGCTCGACAATGTCTGGCTTTAACAGTTACACTGGTCAGTTGGCGGTCAGTGTTCAAGAGGCAGCAAATGGTCAGTGGGAAGAAGGTTGGTTGGCTACTTGTCCCAACCTCCCATTATCTAAACCTCTATCTAACCTCCCATTATCTAAACCTATATCTAACCTCCCATTATCTAAACCTCTATCCAACCTTTTCTTATCCAAACCTCTATCTAACCGGCCATAAACAAAACGTATATCTAACCTCCCATTATCTAAACCTCTATCTAACCTCCCATTATCTAAACCTATATATCTTAGAGGTTTAGATAATGGGAGGTAAGATAGACGTTTTGTTTATGGAAGGTAAAACGTCCCATAAACCTCCCATAAACAAAACGTCTATCCAACTTCTAGCCTCTAGCTTACCTCCCATAAACAAAACGTCTATCCAACTTCCTGTTATCTAAACCTCTATCTAACCTCTCATAAACAAAACTCTGTCTAATAATCTTCCGTAGTCTACACCGCTTTTGAGCATATCAAAACGTCTACTTAACCATCTATCATCTAAAGCTCTATCCTCCCTCCCATTGTCTACAACTGTATCCATACTCCCATGATTAACACCTCTATCCCCCCTCCCATTATCTACAACTGTATCCATACTCCCATGATTAACACCTCTATTCTCCCTCCCATTATCTACAACTGTACCCACACTCCCATGATTCACACCTCTATCCTCCCATTATCTACAACTGTACCCATACTCCCATGATTTACACCTCTATCCCCCCATTATCTACAACTGTACCCATACTCCCATGATTCACACCTCTATCCTCCCATTATCTACAACTGTACCCATACTCCCATGATTCACACCTCTATCCCCCCATTATCTACAACTGTACCCATACTCCCATGATTTACACCTCTATCTATCCTCCCAACTGTACCCATATTCCCATTATTTTCATTGTTGTGTTAGTGTTGATAATGGTTGTTGAGTATTCCAGTGTCTTATAATTGAAACTCTATTTAGCAGGTCGTAAAACGAGTATCAACCAATCAATCGATCGATTGGGTCGGTGAGTCAGGCAGTTCCACGGTAGTGTCGTTACTGAAAATTTAAATATGAACACATTAGTTAGCATGAATTGTTATTTATACTTTGATAACCTTATGATAACTGTCATTAAGACATTACAACATCAATCTACAGCTTGAAAAAAAAATGCCTGTTATACGTGCATTGTTGTCAAATTATGCACTTATTCTACTGAATAATAAACCAAAAATCTACAATATATAAATCAATTGGAGTGGAGATTTGTATTAAAGAGAAAAAATCATAAAACATTAACAAGTTTATAAATAAGTCGTCAATAGTTTTGTTTCATAAAGGCTAAAAGTAATAGGTACAGAAAATATTTACCAGGCTTTGTTAATTAAACAACAAAGGTTGGTGGAATAAAACAATCCCACAATACCTGGCTTTGATGCCTCCGGTTCCCATGGTTACCACGTGAAAGTGTTCTGCTCTGAAATGAACATCACTTACGGGACAGTTGCATTAGCCTGTTTCACCATAGCCGAGTTTCTTCTCTGACTCTATGAATATTTCATTAGACCTTTCCACTACAAAAATTGATATTTGATATTTATCATTTCTATTTCAACGTTAGGGAACGTCATATGTCAAGCCGAGGCGATGAAATATTAATACATCTAACATTGATTTGTTGATTCCGGCCCGTTTATTTTCCATCTTGTACCGAATCATGTCACTTTCATGTCTGGTGCTTTTACCGTGTACATTGGCTAATTTGAAATTTTTGTTTGATATATGTCCTGTGTTTAAAAGCATAACGAATAAGATGTGAAAAGAATGGAATGAACAAAGCATCTATGAAATTTCTCTACAATAAAACATTTCTAAAAAAAATATTTAAAAAAACGATGTTCTCTTAACTAAAGGACAAAATTATTCGAGAAGCCTATACAAATATACATTTTCTCCTTTTTACTGAAATTTTGCACACTTGCAAATAGCTGCGACAAATGTCGTTTTTGGAAAGTTCTCTATAATAGTTCCTTCAATTTCTCAAATAAGCTTATATATTGAACTGAAAATTGAACCGTTTTTTTTCTTCGATATTACGGATTGTACTTTTTCAGTGGTGAAATAAATATAACTATATTGACTATGTGAAAGAACGCCGCTGGCATCAAATTAATATACTAGGTGTAGTAATTAATTTATTTTATCGACCTATCGTAACAGATTAAGTTTACTTACATGTCTCTTTATTTCTCTTGTTCAGGTTATGGCAGGGGTCAAAGTTCGAGCGTGTCACCTAGGGGATATGGGTCAAATGGTTCTACGCACTCAAGCAGTAGCAGTTACAGTACGCCAAGTGTAAACGGGTACCACAGTACACCGGGAGTACTCGGGAATATGGGTATGTGTTACTTTCACTTTCACTTTCGATTTAAATTTTTGCCAGCTATTTTTTTAATATTTTATTGATATTATATTGATGCTTATAGTCAGTTTATATTGTTTTAATTAGGATAATACACTTTCTTACTTTTGTTTCTGTTTCTTTTGTTGCTAAAAAAAACATGGATAAACACGGTCTAACGCTTATCATGCTTTTGGCTTTCTTTCTGTATTTTTATTACTTCACTAGTTTTTTGTCTCATTCATAAAGTATTATTTGATTAAAAAATACAGTGTTGTTGACCATCCGTTTTAATATGTTTTTGCTGCTTTAAAGATGTGGTATACAATATGTGTATATCACGGTGATATGCAATACCTTTTAGTATTGTAACTTCCTTTTTGAAGATGTACGTATTAATTCAGATTTTTGTTCCTTGCTGTTTGTTAAAAGTCTCGAGATTTTTCCGAATTTATCAATTTTGAATAATTTTACCATTGCGTGTTTGTTTTATAATTTAATTTCTCGGAACATTATTGGCGCTGTTGTTTCATGTAACCAACTAGTTAGTTTAGCAAGAGCAATAAAACGACCCATAAATACAGAAAGCGCTACTCTCTGGTTGTTATTGTTAACTTCAATTCTTCGGATATATATCATAACCCTTTATTGACAGGAGGTAAAAAAAAGTGTAGTCATTTTTCTGATATTTAACCTTGTCAAAGCTTGTCCCCGTGGACTCCGCTTCCCAAACGGATTCTATTATACCATCAGAGCATTGGATTGTGTTTTTTTTGACAGTGAGCACATCCGGATCTATCAAGAGTATATGTCAATATTTTTACTTGTAAAAAACTATTTGGGGCTTAATAACCACGGCGAGTTGCGTTTCCTGCGTATGTATAGAGGTTATGTTTGTGCTGAATTATATTGGATCCAGGGGGATATCTATACAAAATCAATAAATTATGAGAGGCGTGTCTTTGGGGAGTAGAAGTTGAATGGGCCGGTTAGAGTAAATGTTAGTCTCGACGTGCTCACGGCTCGACCGGCCTAACTCCAGGCGAAGCCTCTATTTACCCTCAACAGCCCCCTGAGACGAAGCACTGACTGAATGTCAACAGATTACTCCGCGTTTACTCCGCAGTCTAAGTCCCACTGCGCCATCTAATACTGGCAGTTAAATCAAACGGATAGGTTTGTGATAAGAGGAAATGTTGAACATATATTCTTATTGTCAATTGCCGTTTCACATCGTCGTTTTAAACAAATCGGATTTCTCGTGTACTTAAGAAGAATGATCCTTGTCTAACAGAACTATGTGCATCTAAAGAAAAGATAAAGCCACACGATATAGCTGAGCATTTCAGGCTTTTGATAACAGTTTTTACTTTTAGAGCACAGAGTACGACGAAAAGTATTCATTAATTGAAGTCAAAAGCTAAATTTTTCAGATTGATTACATGTTAAATGTAGAATCTTTAATATTTGAATTTAACTTTTATCCAACAGACAAAATCAGAGATTATATTGTTTGAGAGGGTGCTTATTTGAGTAATCAAGAACAAATTCATATTCTATTAACTGACTCTAAGTAGTATTTTAGGAAAATGTAAGGTTATTGACAATTGAACAAAAGTAAACGCTTAGAAATAAATGTTTTTTGGATAGTTCTTTAGAAAAGACTATTGTTTTGCAAGTAAATGGAGCCATTTATACAACAACAATAACGGTTCGTTGGTAATGGTTAAAAAAAAGAAGGGATATATATACTAGCTACAATTGCCGTAAAAGGGTTCCATACAGAAACAGGTTCTACCAAAGCCAAAGCTTTTTCTCTTTCTTCTATTTTATCTCAGATAACATTATTCTATACCGGCTTTGAACCAAAAACTGACCCTCTAACACTTTACTTGCCGTCTCATTACTGCTGTCTCGTTTTACTGACACATTTATTTGCCTTAATTTTATCTTTTTTTATTATTGCATTTCTTAATTTTATTGCACCATTTTCACGTATCATTGTTTGTGTTTTGTTATCTTGTGTTTTGGTCGGTGGTGAGATATAGGTTCACCAGTATTGTATACTATTGGTTTCTGCTTTTATTGTCACGTACCTGAAGGGTTTGTTGAAGAAGGTGTTGTTTGTTTTGATTTCAGTAGGCCCCTCTCTAACACCTCCACAGTCGCACCAAACCGTTCCTAGCTCGAGTCCCTCGGTCGGGGGGTGCGCCCCAGGCATATTCTCCTTCTCTCCTGCCAATATGATATCTGCTGTCAAACAGAAAAGTGCTTTTGCTCCAGTGGTACGTTTCTATTTTAGCCCCTTGTCTTCGTAGATCCCTAATAAAGAAATCCGTACAGTTCACAAATTTAAATTGATTGATTGATTGGTGTTTTATCCCGTGATCAAGAGTATTTCACTTATATTACAGCGGTGTATTCCAATAATAATTGACACCAGAACAACCAAAGATGTGAAATGTTTTGATAAAGTTGGAAAATTATTCTACCTCCAGACCTAGGTATCATTGCTTAGACTTCGGAAATGTTAAAATCTTTTTATTGGCACTTTTACGAAGGACATACGTTTCAGGTTGTCACTAAAATTTGAAACGTGCATCAAAGTATTTTTAATTATTGTTTCAAATCAAAATTTTTAATTAGAAAAAAACCCAAAACTATTACTCTAATTCGGTTATATTTGTATCATTTAGTCTGTCTTTCAAAGTTTATTTATTTGGAATGCTATGTTATTTGAGTTGTGAATGAATGATTTTGCATTTCGCTTATTAATTTTGCTAATTTGTTATTTGGCAAAACTATGTGTATATTGTAATTAATTTCACGCATGCCTTTTGTTTGAAGTACTAAATAATGTAATAAATCCAAATACAATGTCTAACATTTGTTGGTTTTTTCTGTTTGCTTATAGGTGTGGGAGGAATCGTATCTTCGCCATTTTCAAGTATGAACCCATTCGCTCTGCCAACTTGTAATGGACAGACTTACGGGAGCTCAATCGTGTCCCCTGCTAAGTGATCTCCTTGAATAGAGGCAAAAATGTTGTTTTATCCTGGACTTCCATAAAAACAGCCAATTGGTGACCGTTTCTCAAGTTAATGATTGTACCTATATTTGATTGGTAGAACGTTTCTATGGTAACAATGTGAAACTCGCGTGCTGTGGAGACGGTAAAAGTTCTCTGTCACCATTTCGATCTCCGAGCAGAGCTGTCATCGATCTTCGACTCGGCTACCTCAGTTTATTATTTCTTGCTCCTTTGGGAACACAGTACCTCTGCACGAAGAAGAGATAGTGTTGCTGAGATGTGACTTATTTGTGTGTGTATTTATTGGAATTTACAGTCTTGTCGGATGGGCTTGAGTTATAAGGCACGACAAGGCTGATTTTAAAGCAGTTAAATCAGTTAGTAAAGCTTTGGCTAGGTGCCAATTGGACAGTAAAGCTAGCTTTGATGACATTTGTGCAATTTCTCATTGTATCGTTGTCAAAACGGATGTATTATATTTAAATTATTTTATTGAGAGATTGAGAAAAAGAAATTATTGTGAGCTTACGAATGGTAAATTGGGAATATGGCAAAAGATTTCATCATTTTCTTTTACAATGCAATTTGAGCGAGTAGATTTGTGCTATGGACGTTTTTATGTCTTTAACAATTGCTAAAACGAATCTTTGTTATTTGAACTCTTATCAAGTCTTGGGATTTGTTTTTACATATTCCATTTACTTTTAACTTTTAATACTACAACAAAGTATTGTTTGTCTGTTATCTATATCATTCTAGTCCTTCAACTTAATTAAGTTCTGGAACTTTAATCAGTATTACAGCTCTCGATCGTGTTATCGTGTACAGTGAACATACCATGCAGACAAACATTCTTTTAAGATATTTGTTGCATAGTGCTTCTTATAATTATTTAATTGCTTGTTGTAAAAAGAAACGAAATCCCACCTAGATCTGTCATTCTAATTTAAAATATGAATTGGAGTTGTACGTTTCTCAGAAAACATTTAATCAAAGCATAATTTAAAATAATAAATGCGAGTTTCTAGTTTTGTTTTGTTTGAATAAAGTCTATCCATTCAACAAGAGTAGGTGTCATTAAAAGTTTACTGTAATATTATAAAAAAACAAGTACTCAATTGTTCTTGGCAGCTCAACAAAATAATTACAACTACAGAAACTAATTAGAATTTTGAATTTAAAAAAATTAATTATTACTTTACATACTGGTTAATCACACATCTCAAAATTTAAATATGTTTGCTTTTGCATTTTTAATAAATATAGATGAGTGCAAACATTAGAAACTTGTAACCCAGTGTACACATGTGTTCAAAACAAACAAACAAAATTCTCACCAACATAGCAATCTTATACATATTGCTATAAATATAATTCAATTCACTTTTGTTTGCAGTAAAATTACATATAATTATTTTAAAACCTGTTCAATTTTATTTTGCTGATAATATGTAAAAAAAAATCTCTTGTTACTGTCCGAGTAAGAATTTCATACCAAATATAGCGATAAACTTGCTTGGTTATGTACACCTTTATTTTTTCATTCTGGTTTACATTTTAATGCACTATGTTAGGCATTTTCTGTTATGCTCTAAAACCTCCAAGTTACGTCATCTCCTCTCATGCACCAGTGAGCTTGGGGCGGTCTCTGTAAATAAAGTGTATATTTGTAAAATTTATATCTCATCACGTGTGAATGGAGAACCTGAGTAAATGAAGGAAAGATGTGTTTCTCAGATGTCTAGAATAAAAGTGATTCATTTGATTGTGTGTATGTATGGACAATATCCATTAATTATTATTCCATAACGTGAGAAAGTGTTCGTAATTTTGAGAATGTTTTTTTTCTCACTTGAAGTTTTTCAACAAAAAAAATACTCTTCCCTTGTGTCAAATCCTGTATGTTTTGTAAGAAATGAAAAAGAGAAAGAGTTTTATTGAATCCAAATCTATAGCATTTTATCGTATATATATACATGTTTACTTCTAGTCAAATTTTTGCTCTTGCAAAGTTTAGTGGGTTTTGTTTTCTTCTGTGTCAAAACAGGCCAAAGCTGATATTATTAGGAACGCTTATTAACTTTATCATATACTATGTTTCCATTAAACAAGAGACTTTTAAAATAGATTTAATATTATTTTATTAAGAATCAATATTATGACAGGTATCCGGAATTTTGTAGTTTACCCATGCACCTGGAGGCATTTTTGTATTACAGTTATAGCTTTAATAAGAGTACATTTGGCAACGACGCAAATAGAGTATGAGCATTTTGTGTTGTTTTCTAGTTAAATATTCAAATATTCTGTTTGCTTTCGTTCACATCGATATGCTGGTCATAAGAAATTTGAAAGCACTTGGGATGAAGGTGCTTAAGACAATGCTCACTGCTTGATTACAACAACAACGTCCTCGTCCAACCCGGACACAGGGCATTATATCATATTTATTGACTTGTTCTTCGTCTATTTCTTCAAATTATGAAAAAAAAAGTTTTAACATTTTCATAAAGCAAAATAAATATTTAAAAATTTGACTTTACCTCCTGTGTTTGGTTTATTTTTTAGATTGAATTGTCTTATCTTATACTGTTTGACTTCTTGTATAGTTATACGTTTAGTATCTAAATTTAATATGACTACCTAATATGTGAATATAAACCGGTGATTTAGTATAGTATTCTTTATCCCATAAATAAGTAAATTTCAGTTTAATACAGCCATGAGATATTTGTTTCATATCTCCACACGTGTGCTACAGCTTTCCCACGCTCTGATTCGTCACTTTCTGTTCATTGATATAATTCAACCAATGAAAAGCTACAACCTACACGGACTATTCTATTGTACAACTTGCAAATGGCGTCTGCATTGTTCGAAACGACCATGGCGGATCTGCAGTTTGGCGATCGCATCACATACACTATAAATGAACCTTTGGCATCTGCCGACGTGCTCGTTTAATAAAATCATCCTCTAATTTATGACCAGAAATGTTGCGCTTCTCCCGTCTTCCATCTGTCTTTCGATCCATTCAAACTTTCGTGCTGAAAGTCAGACATTGATTCAAATCAAAAAATTTTGTGTTCTTTTCTATCAAATTTTAATTAAATAATGATTGCATTTCAATCGGCACCGGTTTCTGTTGTACACTGAAAGGTGCATCGCTCGCGACGACACAGTTCGATGTCTTTGGAAGTATTCAAATGTCTTTTTAATGATTTCTTCGTGTATCTAGACTAATTGTTCGATGTTTACTCAAGCTAAAACAAATTTGTTGTACTCTTATATTATACTTCAGTTTAATAAATATTGCATTTCAACAGGCACTGTTTTCTGTTCCGCGGTTGCTGATCAGTCAGATAGACGCTTTACACTGACCCAGATGTGTTCTGTACCAATGCGCGCTACTCATTTCTCTCTCGACAGTGAAGCGAAAATATATATTGATTTCTGATTAAAATTGCTACAAAAAGGCATTTATGGGATAAATATATAGAATATCAAATTCGTGACCCGGATATCAAATTTATGAAACTCGGGTTGTAATTTTCTACCCTCGTTTCATAAATTTGATATTTCCGGGTCACTCATTAGAGATCCTCTATTTATAGACTATACCTAAATATTTTAAATCCAATTGTTTGGAGTGTATGTTGTACTTTTACTGATGACTGCTTGCTAGTCCGATGGTCCAATGCTGGAGACGACACAATGGAATTGTTTCCAACTTATTTATTAATTTACATACATACCATCAAATGAAAAGGAAAACTCGTTTCCAATAAATCAGTTGTCATCGCCTTCCTGTTAGGCTTGCACTGTTAGAAGAATCTGGTCAAAACGACCAAAAAAATCTGGTTCAGTCGTAACCGACCAGGAAAAAGCTGGTAGCATTTTTGACCAGCTTTTTACTGGTCGACATGACTTTCGACCAGCTTTTTCTGTTTTTTTCGGTCCCGACTGTACCAGGCTTTTCTGGTCGGTCCCGACTGTACCAGGCTTTTCTGGTCGGTCCCGACTGTACCAG
>JARDVA010000001.1:667163-677650 GCA_030265315.1 Mopalia swanii
TGGTCGGTCCCGACTGTACCAGGCTTTTCTGGTCGGTCCCGACTGTACCAGGCTTTTCTGGTCGGTCCCGACTGTACTAGGCTTTTACTGCTTTTATAATTTGTGAGAGCACGTGGATAAAACAAGAATCTTTGCAGTTTCCAGAAAAACTAGAAAAGCTCTTAACGAAAAGCTTACAAGAAATGTTTCGTGGGAGTAAATTATATTAACAATTTTGCATCTATGATTTGTTCCAAGAAGCAGATGGAAGTTTTTGTGAGTAATTTCCCAATCATGTTACTCAAACCTTGGGTCGATATTCTAAATTTAAAATTAACGTGAATATAGAATACCGCGCGTTGTTTTAACGTTCAATTTTAAGTTTATTTTATAATATAGCACGAAATAACCAAGTTTCCTTACATCAGTTTAAATCTATTAGAGTATGCGGCTAATCATATAACTGCCAGCGTCAGTCAGTCAGTCAGTCAGTCAGCGTCAGTCGGCCCGTCAGGTGGCTCGTCAGTCGGCCCATCATTCAGTCAGTCAGTCAGTCGGCCAGTCAGTCAGTCAGTCAGTCAGTCAATCAGTCACCCGTCAGTCAGTTAGTCAGTCTCAGCCGTATAAGTCCAACTGAAACTCACCTCAGATGTACTGGAGTGTAATGCAAACAGGTTATTAATAATTGTGAGTCATACATCTATATCACCGTTTAAGAGGAAACTATGCCAAATGACATGTCAAGTCAAATAGTCAAGGAAGACAGCCGTGTTTGTTTTAGGAAACACACTTTTAATAACACATTCGTTTCCTGGCCAAATAAAAGTCTACCTTCCAGGTAAAACTAAAATTAAAGCAAATTACGAAATAAGATTTTCTATGTTGATGACCACTTACCAAAGACCACAGACGCTTAACAAATAATTAAATCGTTGATTAAATTAAATAATGGATCGAATAGCAGAGAAAGAAAACAACTAGACATTTTGATAGAAAACAAGGTTTAAAAAGTTCTATTGTTTACTTCAGGCAAACACGGTGATAGGCTGAGGGCATTTTCGGGATTGATTTATCGATTGATTGGTATGTAACGCCGATCTCAAGGGGGTTTCACTTATATGTTGGCACTATATAGTTCCTAAGAGTATACAGTAGCACAACCATAATGGAATTCTTGCATATGAATGGTCTGTGGAAAAATTAATGTTCCTCCAAAGCCGAGCGACAGAATGAATATACACCAACTGCACTGCCCTTAGTCAAAGGGCATTTAGTGCATGATTGTGGCAGGAATAAACGAGATAAATGAAACTGAATGTAAGTCCATACCGCGCCAATAATGAGGCACTCCGTAGTTATATACTTTTGCTTCATTAGATAATTACATAATCGAGCTTTAGGGTTGATTGTTATAAGTAAATTTTATGTTGAGCATAAGTTTAAAATTAAAAAAATGAAAACGTTTAAAGTGAGAATGTGTTTATATGTTCAGTTTAAATGTTTACTGCGGATTGGTTAAAATACCTATGTACTCGGTAGATATATACATTCTCGTTGTGACGTCTGCTTCAATAAATGACCAAACTTCTTTAAATTATTGGCGGGTAGCTGGGTGAAACTTCCTGTTGCCCTGGTGATTTCAGATCTAAGGGGCAACACGAGCCAATCTATTTGTAATGTATTTGTATTGGGTTTTAGAATCTTGTCTTGTCATTATTTTGTTGCTAGTGACCTCGAGGCTGGATGCCTTGACCAATTGGGCTGGCTCGCCGTCATGTGAATGAAATAACCGTAAGTACGAGAATTACATTTGAACGAGATTTTTTTAAAAATTTTTTTATAAAATCATGATGTTTAGAAATTTTGGTCGAACTTAAAATGATAATGTATCATGAGTTTCACAAAAGAAATCGTCTTAGACAGCTAAGACATTGCTGAATTTCTTTTCTTAAAATAAAACATTTAAACAAGAAAACATATTTTTTTAAACCGAAAGTAGAAAACAATTGTACCATAATTAAAGGCATTGCCAAGAAACCAAACACAAGACTCAAATAACCAGCAACGATTGTGTGGCGACTAAAAATATATATCTCAATTATAAATATCTGTCTTTGTTTTTTTAACGGAAGCTCACAATAAATCATATCGTAATTTGTTTTTAAAGGATATATGGTTTAAGTCATACGGGGTTTTCAGAACTGGTTTGAATAAGGCTCAATTATCTAGAGGGTTTGAACATAACCTCTTTCGTGCCACATGGCATTTGCTGATCACTCAGTACCAGATCATGTTTGCCTCTGCTCTGTTTTACCTTCCATATTCATTTATGTATGCATGACTTGTCTGCTACAAATTTTTCAATTGCTCTTATGAATTCCCTCAGCGTACGTCATATAGTTATTGCTGACAACTTTATCCAGCAGTCACGAGTTGGTAGGGGCCAGCTCCATCTCCCTCCCTCTATCCCTCACTTTTCAGGCGGTCCCACGAGGCCCCATACGGCTTTCCACTCTATACCACAAAATTGTCCGGGTTAAAAGTCACAAGAGATTCCCTCGCAACCGAGTGATTAAACTTTTAATCACATGCTACCCGAATGGAAATATTCTTGTATTTCTGACAGAATTCAATTTTTCCACCGTCCCCAAGCGGCCCGTAATTGACTGACATAGACTTCGAAATGAACATCACCAATGAAATTGTTGTAGTGAAAATTAGACCGCTGTTCCCTCGAGAGGGGAAATAGAATTGAACATGTGAGATCTTTGCGAACCTAGAACCCTTTATAACAGCCTCCAAAACGCCATAATTGAATTTATGGATAATTCCTGTAAGAAATTCACTCGTTAACTCCTATGATATATGCATTTCTCTTGTTGTGTCCGGATCCATGATTTCGAACTGGACAGGCGTTCTCATTAACGGAGGTTGTATCATAAACCCGACAATTCCCGAAAGGCCACGAAGGTCAATTTCGTTACAGCGCCATCTAGCGTCAAAGCACTTCCTTCGAGGCTCATTTATGGCGTACGTAAAACTCGCTATTTGGGTTTTCATTAAGATTATGTCCCGGCGTGCCACTAAAATAACCGCGGAAACTGTCTGGACAAGCCTGACTGTGACGTTATATGTTCACACCTCATCCTAACACCCTCAGGGAAACTATGGAGGCACAAAACAGCCATTATTTATGCAAACAATTTGTGACACCTGACATGGAAAAGGGCACTTCACTATCCCACATTTTTATTACGAAAGTCCCAAGAGATGTCACCCCTTTATTCATATCAGAGTCATTTTAGCATGATTCTCCAGCAACAGCACACACATTTAGGTCAATATGAGCGACAGTATTTGAAAGACATGCGTTGAAATAAATACTGATCTTCAACAATTAAATGAACATATAATATATAAAAATTAACAATTTAAAGATTAAAGATTAAAGTCGCGAAATTCTTTAAACATACAAGACATGTTTATACTCCATTTACCAGTCATTGGATTGAATAATAGGCACTTCTTCCAAAATGCAAATGGCCTTCGTGTATTTTTGTGAATCCAAGCATTTTTAATGGACTACAATCCTGACATTACGGGTTAGGAATTGATTGCGGTTCGACGCCTGACTCATCTGACGATATGCCTTAAATTGGTAGAAACCTTAAACGACGACACTGGAAACTAACAAAAATAACACAGGTTTTTGTTTGTCTCTTATAAGCTCTGAAAACACCAGAGCAGCAGAAAGTCGCCCCCAAAGGATCTTCTGACGGGGTAACTCTCTAAAGAATGAATTAATTTAGGCAATTTTTTGTTCTGGTTAGACCCGGATATCTTTGTCCGAAAAAAACCCTGACCTCTCTGTCCTGAAGAGCCTCTGGAAAGTTTGTCAGGAAACGACCCTGATATTTTTGTCATGAAGAGATCCCGTTATCTTTGCCAGGAAAGGACCCTGATATCTTTGTCAGGAAGACCCTAATATCTCTGTCCAGAAGAGATCATGATATCCTTGTCCAGTAGAGACCCGATCACTTTGTCCGGAAGAGACCCTGGTATTTTTGTCCAGTAGAGACCCCGATCTCTGTCCGGAAGAAACCCTAGTGTTTTTGTCCAGTAGAGACCCTAATCTACCTGTATGGAAGATACCCTGATCTATCTGTCCAGAAGATACCATGATATCCTTGTCCGGAAGAGACCCGATCGCTTTGTCTGAAAGAGACCTTGATATTTTTGTCCAGCAGAGACCCCGATCTCTTTGTCCGAGAGAGACCCTGATATTTTTGTTCGGAAAGGACCCTGGTCTTTGTCTGGAAGAGACACTGATCTCTTTGCCCGGATGAAACCCTGATATCTTTGTCCAGAAGAGACCCTGCTCTATCAGTCCAGAAGAGACCATGATATCCTTGTCCGAAAGAGACCCTGGTATTTATGTCCAGTAGAGATCCTGATCTATCTGTATGGAAGATACCTTGATCTATCTGTCCAGAAGAGACCATGATATCCTTTTCTGGAAGAGACCCGATCTCTTTGTCCGGAGACCCTGATATCTGTATGGAAGATACCCTGATCTATCTGTCCAGAAGAGACCATGATATCCTATTCTGGAAGAGACCCGATCTCTTTGTCCGGAAGAGACCCTGATATTTTTGTCTGGAAGAGACCCTTAGGTCGCGGTGGGGACCGTGATCTCTGTCTGGAAGAGACCGCGATCTCTCTGTCTCTCTGAAGATTTCTGATATTGTTGTCCGGCGGAAACCCAGGTATCTGAAGATTTCTGATCTATCCGTCCGGAAAAGACCATGGTTTGCTTTGTCCAGAAGCTACTCTGATGTCTATGATCGGAAGAGACAGTTATATCAATTGAATGCATCACGACAGTCAATCGAGTCTTGTACGCAAAATGGCTACACTTCTCTCATGAAAATCTATTACATTATCTCGAGAAGTCGGTAAGTTACACATAACAACTCGAGGTTAAAATCTGTTTAGAAACTTGTCTCTGTGAGATTGTCTAGAGCGTGAGATGATTAAGCGGGTTTAATTATTAGACATTCCTTTGCTAGTCTGATTACTTTTTGGAAATATAGTACAAATATTGATAGCAACACGTGTCATGCCTGGGAAAGATCTTTGTGCCAGCCACAACTTTAGTTAAATGTGTTTAAGTATGGTGTTATAAACTTCTTTTCCAAACACAAGGGCAAAAACACAGTTCGAACTATATTAGGGCGTTCCGATTGACACTCAATTATAAAGTAAGTTTTCCAAATAACACCCATTGTTTTTTTAGGGGTTTTTTTGTATTTTGTTGTTTTTTGTTGTTGTTTTGTTTAGCAGCAACGCAATTTATTAAGTTAATCAAGAGCTGATTTAAGATTTTTGTTTCCCTATGAAATTGATAGATTGACATTTGTTTTCTTTTTTAATTTAAGGCAAATAGTGTATATGTCAGCTTGTTTTGTGCATCGCGTATTCTGTTGTTGTATAAATGTGACATATGTGTATCATTTGAACAGGTTCGTTGTGTAAATGTTTGATCATTGTAATCTGTATTGACTAGCTTTACTTTACATTGTATTAATATTTGTATATTGTAGTGAATGCCCCTTAGCGAGGTATTGATTTGTACGTGTAATATAGTGTTTCTGTAAATACCTGCGTGTAATTTTCATATGTACAATTTAGCTTTGTACACATGACCATTTTGTTACGTCTGTGAAGTTAGATTCAGTTTGCAATTCACAGTACCCAATTCGAAGGGAACAGTTAATATTTGCATCATGTAAATAAATAAATAAAAAAGCCGCATATCATAATTAATATGAAGTACACAAGGTTAGTTATTTCGAACAGAGGCGCAGATAGTGTCTGTATGTTTCAAGTATCATTTGGTATAAATTAAGTTTAGATTTATTTCTGTTAATACATTCCCTTCATGCTTATTTACCTCTGTTTGTTCTTGTTCCGTTGTATGTTCAGTCAGAATGAAATTTGCTGTACTGATACTAATTAGTGTTAATCAGTGTGACAGTGTTAACTTGTATTTTGATTTACTTTATTGTTGTTAAATAGTTGCTTGTTCGTAGTTTATTTTTAATGTATTTTGACTGAACTGAGGTAAGCAAATGATGCTTTTGAAGTTGTTAACCTAGTTGTTTGTGTATTGTAATTTTCGCTCGGTAAAGCTAGACGCTCATTTGTATAGGGTCGTTTATTGCGATAGATATTCCGGTAATTGACAAGTGTTCATTGCGCGTGAAATCGACAACCCCTAGAGTCCCCACGTGGCTCATAACCAGGCCGCTCGTTAGCTATATCTACATTCGCTCGCCATCTTGTCAATAACACGCAAATCTCCGGAGAAATTTGCATCTATTCAATTCCTGGTCCTGGTCCATCCATTTGGTGGCCAGCCACAACAGAGACCTACAGGGACATCTCTATAGCACGAATGTTGTCTATCAGATTAGGGGAAATATTATTTGCACTGTAAAATCAACTAGCCTTGAAATATAAGTAAACAGAAAAAGAATTTCGTACAAGTTTACGGAATATGAGTAACCTATTATGACTACCGATGAAACAATGTATCTTAATGATAATGACAGATAAAAGGACAAACCTATTTTTAAATCCACAAGTCGGCAGTCAGGTAAACATCTTCATACCAATTAAGACAGACAGTGATGACGCATTGTTTGTCCACGGTTATATGGTTTGAAGGGTGAAAATCTCGTAAATTTCAAATGGAGTTTTAAAAATAAACAGAAAAATAATTTCACAAGGCACCTCTAACTCGCCCCTTAATTTTTGTTTGTCAAGAGTAAAGTGCCGTCAGCTATATTCATTGGAACTCCCAAAGAGTAAATTGTTATTTTGTTTGATTGGAGTTTTAATGCAATCCAGTTAAAATCAACGTCGTACTCAATGACATTATACGCATGTATAGGGCGACCTGTAAAACCGGACGGTGTCAGATGTGGAGATGTGGAGTGAGAGTGTGAGAGTGAAAGCTTCAAATGGGGAACACGAATAGTTAATGTCCATGCATGCAATTTTCGCACTTTTAATATAACAATAAAGAGAAAAAGCAACGGGAACATTATTTCATTGCGATAACACAATAGGTGTCTCCAGGACAGATAAGGGAGATAATCCACCAAGGCCCTGTCGTCCGATGTACAAGCTACTGAGCCACGAGGTCTCCCATATACACAAAAACAACAACAACAACAACAACAAAGTAACAACAAGCAATCTGGAAATGACAGCACTTCCTCCACAGAATACAAATTAACAGAAGATCATCAACACAATCCATTTAGGGCGGTAACATGTTTTAATCGGCATTAACCCGCACCATGGCGGCCATTTTAAACGTACGCCCCCTCCAAGATACAAATTAAGATTATTTGAAATCGGAAACTCTTCAGAATCGGTTTAATTTGTGTTTCCCAGTATAACAATAGCCGTAAATCCGGTCTATTTTCTATGATGTAAAACCTCTGACACATTTTGTTGAAAAAAAAATGGTTACATTTATAATTGATGAAAGTGCTCGTTTCTGCTCTCAGCGACCACAAAGGTTTTCGTGTTCATGGGACGTTCCTTTTTGCGTTAGACAAGCTGGTCATTAATGAAGGAGGATTCTTCTCTGTATGTTCCTTTCTGTGATCTATCTCGTCCCAGCTACATCAAAGGAACATTCCTATTTCGCCAGTCCTATTTCGCCCAACTAATCAATGTTGCATGACTTTATCATTTTCTAATATTGCGGTAATCAATATGAATTAATTATTCATTGTAATCCGTACATGGCTGGCCAGTCTATATACGGGTATAATCGCTAACAGTATTGTTCAGTCTGGTATAGGACATACGTTGCTTAACTATATTCCAGTCAGTCGTATTTACTGAAAAAAATATACACCATTTAAAATTAAAAAATTGTATGGTACTATTATTATAAAGCTCTCTATTGGACGTGTGGGTTTGTCATCAAACAAATTATTTAGTAGTTCCTTCGGTGCGGAAAGTGCGCTTTAGCAAGTAGATTTTTGAGGTAGAAAGGTTGTTTAAATATAAATAATGCTGTATAATGTTCTGCGACGTGTATATATATCTACATTATTGTATTCAAATATATAAAGGCAATGACGAGCGTGTATGGGGATTGTCATCGAGCGATCAACGCGTGACGCACTAATACAATTTTCACTCCTTTCACGTGCATATGCTGAAAATTGACCCCTCCTGTCTATTGTTAGGGCAGAGATCGCGGGGATGCCAGACGAATAAGGAAATAAATCCCCCGGATGCTCCCAAAGGGGAATACGATAGTTACAAGTGTCATATCAATTCGGCCTAACAGTGGCAACAATTATAGGATGATTTGATAATACCGTAGAATTCTGAATATGAAATTTCACGTTTGCGCCATCGTAATTTAATCCGTGTTCCGTATTTACAACGCTTCCAGTTTCTACAGCCGACCCTGATGTTTGCCATCGCTTGTCTACTGTATATCTACTCCCAAAGGTAAAACACGGATAGTCTCTATTTGCGTTTTTTTATTTTTTTTATTTTTCGCTTCAAAGCGGAAATGTAACAGATCCGTGAATCCACAATAGGATTGGTATACATATTGTTTTTCAGAATGGCAATAGCTTAGACCTGCGATGGGGAACACAATTGTTTCATATTATCTGCAATAGGGTCATGATTTATTCTTTTTGCAATAACTAGATTAAAAGTAAAATATTTCATACTGAATGGATAAGGACCTAGTTGCTATTTCCTTATTGATTATGTGATACGAATACGTGAATTAGATCCCAGATGAAAATTTGCAAGGTGAAAAGCAGATTTCTACAACTAAACATAATACACTGACAGAGATGAACTGTGTTACATTTTCTTAAATATTTTGTATGTAAAATATACCTTAAAATTAATCATATGGACATTCCGTCCACCCCCTCCCTTCCCCAGGAAACCGTTAAACGGCCATAGCTACTTTTTAACCGGGTGAAGATTATCTCACAAAGGTGATAAAAAAAACAAGAAAAGAAATGTCCTTTGTGGTCAATCGGATCATACACAAGGGTGGGTCGCGAAGTTTCAGAAGAAATCTTCATTGCAGGAAGCGTCTTGACTTTATCAAGAAAGTTGACGTAGAGCAGACGACAGGACGAGGTCTGCGAGCGCGCGCAAATATGATTGGACAATAAATGAGTTCGAAACGAGACACTCCTGTCCCAGTTGGCAGTGGTTTATCTCAGCCGTTATACAGTTCGTAAAAGTGAGTTCGAAGGGCAAATGTACTCTTTAAAATATGTTCAACACCAGGTAAAGCTTATTCGGGAATTGGGAATCAACATATGCAAAATATAAATAAGACCACACCTCCAAACGCAAAGAAATGTCAACAAAAGGCTTCACTGTTAAAGTTGTGAAACGTGACCGTATAACCACAGAAGACAGATCGAGGAAACACATTATCATATTCATTACAACTCTCCCTATTGCGATATCAAACAAACCCGATTGCTTGTCAATGAGAGAGTTTAAAACAATGGTCCGTCGTATCGAATTAAGACGGTAATCGGAATAAAAAGGGCCGAACCAGGTAAATTGGCAGGCACGAATGAATGATGACAAGACCACCGTCAAATCGGTTTATGTCACTTAGGAAGCTTTGCGAGTCGCCGTGGATTTTAAACCCCAGCTAAAAAGTGGATAACTGAATAATTCAAAGAGTGCGAGGAAGTTGTGAGGGCGAGGCGAGAAGGACCCCTTCGTCCACTGATAAATCAATCGAGCGAGACCGCGATGAAACAGTCGAGGCGTAATGGTCGCTGGCCTTTCTCCCACTCAACATTAATGATGGAAGAGGGAAGCTTTGACGGTCTATTCTGTCACGACCAATATTATATACATTCGTCATCTATAGGCCAAGTGCTGTAGAGCACGCCTAGGTGACAGTCTAGGCTCGCGGTCATCCTTTTGTTTATTAATTAGGTAATTTCATTAAAGCTTAAATTGCGCATAGTTAAAGCAATCCACAGGGAGCAGACCACGTAGACATTCAAAGCCACATCGTGTGATTGATTGATTGATTGATTGATTGATCGATTGATTGGTTAGTTGATTGATTGATTGATTGATTGGTTGATTGATTGGTCGATTGATCGATTAATCGATTAATCGATTGATTGATTGATTGATTGATTGATTGATCGGTTGATCGGTTGGTTCGTTTATTGATTGATTGATTGATTGATTGATTGACCGATTGATCGGTTGGTTAGTTGATTGATTTATTGATTGCTTATTGATTGCTTGTTGATTGATTGATTGATTGGCCGATTGATCGGTTGGTTAGTTGATTGATTGATTGATTGATTGATTGATCGATTGATCGGCTGATTGATTGATTGATTGATTGATTGGTTGGTTGATTGATTGATTGATTGATTGATTGATTGATTGATTGATTGATT
>JARDVA010000001.1:797443-809094 GCA_030265315.1 Mopalia swanii
TTTGATAGCTATTAAAATGCTAATGTTTTCACATGAGCATTCTGCTAAAGGGACAGCTAATCTATGAGTGAGTGGAAGTTTGGAACATTTTGTTTACATTAGAGCTGGAAGAAATATTTACATTTACTTGCAATACTAAATTATTGAATAATGGAATAGTAAAATTAACATCTGGCTACTTGTTACAGCATTATGTCCTTCTGGTGTCTGTGTTTATTTTTTCAGAGAGGCTGCTAGTTTATCCAGTGTCGGGATTAGTGTTGTATTGTACTGGTTCTAACATTAACCAGATGTTGTGTGTTATAATTTTCCCTTCTGACTTTAATAAAGAGAGCGGTTGGCCAAGGCAACTGTTAACTCCATAGTCTATACCCTAGTGGGTCACCTGTAATTAGCAGTCTTTGATCTCTTATTAAACATAGGTAATCTGTTGAAAGTAGTAAGAAGATTCTCAGCAGATGGTTCCCTTTTAACATTACAACATGTTGGCTTATATTCATTGGTAACCGGACAGGTGTGAGGTGGGGTGAAAGGGTGGGAATGTTTGTTGGTAACCTGACAGGTGTGAGGTGGGGTGAGAGGTGGGAATGTTTGTGTTTTTACCTAATATTAAATAGGTGCTAGTTATCAGAAACACCGAAAAGAAGCTGCAATCTTCAATTCTTTAGTCTATCCTTCAATGTACTTCTTTATACATAAACTATTTCTGTAATACTTTCTTTGATTATATTGTTTGTTGTTTATATATTTTGTCTCTGTACTGTCACTATGACATATCATCCTGTGTTGGTCAAATAATTTTTTTTAAGCTTTTTCTTTTAGTAAGATTGATATTTAGTGTGATCAATTATGATTTCACTTTACTCATTATATAATTTACTTTTGTCTATTTGTATGACATTTTTCTGAATTATTTCTCTTATTCTCAAATTTCATAACCTGTTTTTGTTGTTTTAAGTTGTTGTACTCTTTGTTTTATTTCAGTGCTTTCTCTCCTGTCCTTTTCAGCCATGTCAGTGTGAAAACTGACAGTTGTTTATCCTGTCAGTGTGTTTTCACCTGTTCGATCGGTCATCCTCCATGTTGTTGTCAGTACAGGTATACAGTTTTACTTTGGGAATGTTTTTCCTGAACACCCTAACATAGCCTTACTGACCAACCTTGCTAATCGGCCTTGATCATTCTCCTAGCATGTTTTGTTTCTAACTTGTTTCCTGAACTTTCAGATCTTGGTCTCTGTGCTGAGTAATGCCTCCATATACAGTTATTAAATACTAAACCGTTTGTTGCTATTTTATGATTGAAAGTGGGTTACATATATGATCCGCATGATGTGCTTGGTGATCCCTGGCAGCCTGAGCATTTGACCTGTTCATCAGACTAACCAAATGAGATGTTACAATTTATAATAACCTACCACTAACACATTCATTAGTGCATGAGGGATGATTACTTACTTACTATTTATCTCCCATATTTATTCACCTATACATATTATGATAGTCTAACTCATATTTGTAGCGGAATTGATTGAATCAGTTCAATAACAACATATAAAAGTTATTATCACTTTTGAATATGATATAGGTTACCAGTAGGCTAACTCAACAACTCAACATAAAAATCCAATTCAAAACTGTTCAAGTATATAAAACATGAAACAATTCATAGGTTATGAATTATTCTTCATCTTTGTGCTCGCATGATATATTTTAAAATACCTTATTATTATAATATTAATATGTTTATCAGTTGTCAAGTTTTAACCATT
Organism: Mopalia swanii; assembly: GCA_030265315.1. Classification (NCBI taxonomy): domain Eukaryota; kingdom Metazoa; phylum Mollusca; class Polyplacophora; order Chitonida; family Mopaliidae; genus Mopalia; species Mopalia swanii. Next base: position 799,215 of record JARDVA010000001.1, read on the forward strand.
CTATATTGGGACCGTAGGAATTCCTGTATTGCCTATTCTGTTGAACGCCCCGATATAATTTGTGAGGCTTTATCCATATCCTGCTTGAGACTGACTAAGGGAGATCACCGCGTGTGTTGTTCGTGTCAGAGCTCGGTTGACATGCCCCCAGAGCGGCACAACCCTTAATTAACCCTGCCGAGCTAAAGCAGGCCAGCCAATCATGCATGAGTTGGCAAGCTGTCGAAAACTCTAAGCGAAAGCCTTGCGACTGGGCTCTAGAGATCCCCTTACTGTTACAGCTGACAGGGCATGAACGCTCTCTTATTAAAGACTCGTATTTCTAACCAGTTAGAAACATGGACTAGACCCAAAATCTACTATTTGCCTTTGTCTTTCATCCAATTTTGTGTTAAGTCACAATGGCCAAAAAAAACTGTACATCGTTTAAAATTGAATCCGTCTTAGAAACCTCTCGGTTTTCTTCCCAAGATCCAACTTCTGTGATTCAATATTGCTGTGCTTGAAAACAGAAAGCTATGATCTTGGGCTTCCCCTCATTCAGCATATGTAGGAACTGGTTTGCTTTGATTTCTTGCAATTCCTGTTTTATGCATAGTTCATACCGTACCATAACAGTAGCGAAATACTTTTGTGAGACAGCAACTCTGTGCTGTCTCACAAAAGGCAAAATTTCTTGTATTACTAACAGTAACAATTTAATACATTGAGAAGAAAAAATAATAATAACCAGCCCTCCATTAATCACAGTATCTGTAATACTTCTGCCATGGGAATTCTTGCCACAAAGTCCTGTCTTTCGGTGAGATTTGGACATTTTTCAGTAAACATCTGGTGATGGGGTGCCACGCCTGGGGTCTATGGGTTAGTCTGTCAGAATACTGATCTACATGTACCTGTGTTTATAAGAGTTAGTCAACCTCAGGTACATATATATGTGAGAGTCACACAAGGGACGTCGGCAACCACAGGAGTGGGTTTTGAACGGTTTCGGTCTTCCACCATATTTAAGTAAAACAAAGTAAAAATGGGACAGGTTGTCATCATATAAGGAAATGCCCTGAATTAAAATATTAAACCCCAGTCAAGCAAAAAGTCAACCTTTAAGTATGATAGATCTTGTCAGTTGCTACTCTCCTGCAAGCAGACATATTATAGGGTTCATCTTTGAATTAGTAAAATAATGGAGGCTAGATTGCCATCTTAAGAAAAACTAAAATCTCATTTCATACCTCATTATGTCATCTACCTCAACCCTGATTAACAGCATGTTGCTAACACTAAATACTTATAATCTTCTTGTAGATTTAATTACCCGGTAAATTTTATTTATTTAAAGTAAAATTAAAACTTGTGATTATTTTAAAATCTAAAATATTTGCGTGTGTGTTTTTTGAAATATGAAACGAAGGTCTACAATGATAGGCAATTATAAATATATTTATTGAGTATCCCTTTATAGGCAGAAATAAACAGAAACAATAAATATGTCTATGGGCTAACAAAATATTAATATTGATCTGGAATTTCATGTGAAAATTGTGTGATGTGAGGTTGAATACTTTAATGTCAATTTTATATCCCAGAAAGAGGTGGTTTTGTCAAAGTAAAGAGCCAGGGTCCTGATGGGAAGTCAAGTCTGGACAGGTAAGGGCATGATGGACTGTTCAATGACCCAATCAGTCATATTCCCAATAGATGCCGTTGTATGCGTAATGTGTTTTGCCTATTCAACAGGAGGCATAGCCATAACTAGGGTTTCCTCGAGCAAACTATTCGTCTTCATAATCTTGTATACTCTTTAATGGATTGAAAATCTGCTTGCCAAGTTATAGTCCTATTTTAAGGATGTTTAGAATTTCACTTCTGTTGTTGTCATTAACTAATGTCTGTAACAATGTTGGTTTATGCCCTAGAAAGGCTGATGCAAGATGATTCTCTCATGATATCACTAGGCTGTTCTGGTGGCCACTTCACGAGATGTTTATAGACGGTTATTTGCCTTGGTATTTATTAGATGGTTTGATTAATGACCGAGTAGAATCCTTCTTACACTTGCCCATGGAATTTAGTTCCGTATTATTAAGCAGCTGGCAGTTAGCAGTGTTAAGAAGCAAGCAGCGCGAGTAAAAACAAAGTATCCCAAATGACTTAAAGTGAATAGGAAGCAGAAAAAACTGTCTTAGTTGTACAAGGATCAATAGGTTAATGTTCAGGCATATATCTTAACAGACATTGGGATGTGTCTCCTACATCCTTTTTTTTAATGGCTACATACGAAAGAAAACACGAAAGGTTTATTTTTGTTCATGTTTCGCTGTTAATCCTCTTTTCCAAAAGTGCATACACCTATATTTCCTGGATTCAATTAGGACATAATTTTTCACTTGATAATTTTCTAAATTTAGTTGAGTACTCTTGAATGAACTGTGGCCAGATCTTGAAGCTTCAACTCTCTGGGGATAATACTGGTAGACAATGTTGAATCAGAAGGCGAGGAGCGTGGAATGGAGTACGTTAAGCTATGGTTATACTGCTGGTTTCTGACCAGAGATTGAATAGAGCCTGTCACTTGTGACGAGTGCGCACCACCAAGTCTCCAAGAGTTAATTCAAGGAATGTGCTCTTTGGAAACAACACTGAGTCACCTGCTATAAACTAGACTCTGTTCTTAGTGTGCTACTAATTGCTAATTGGGTTCCTACCTTTTTTTTTTTTTTACTTAATAAAGGAACTTAAAAGTCAAGTCGACTTGCACTCGCCTACAATTAGTTTGCTTTTGTATTGACACTTGTGTAGCTATTTGAGGTTGAGTTAAAATTTTATTATCACAGGCTGAAATTGTTTCTCGAAATGAGTAGTTAGTTTGAGATCCGTTTCAAGGTTGATCTGGTTGAATGAGACAGTTTGTGTTATTTTGAGGTGTTGTTTGAGTAAATGAGTGTCGCCGCCCGCGAGTAAAGTCTATGGACAAGTCTCTGGTGTCAGTACACAGCTGACCCATCAGGCCCCAGTGTACAATTAGTCTTAACACTAATTACATTGACTTAGGCGCTTTGTGTGTGTGAACTGAACAGAGAGGGGGGGCCAGATCCAGTCTTTCTAAGCACTTGTCAGTTTGGATATAACTCTGATATTTATTCTGTGAATCAACATCCCTGGTCAAAAGCGTCTCCCTCACACACACACAAACAGACAGTTTCTCTCATTCCTTATGATCCTACTCTATAAACTGTCAAAATGGCCAGATTCAAGGCCTTCAATTGTGGTCTTTTATATCTCCTTAGTGTAGTACAAGTTTAAATTGACATCTATTTCAAATTCATGATTCAGACTGACCCCAGTGTATATTTTGAAAATAATTACTGGAGCCAAAATTTCAGTTCATAAAAATTAACGTTGACAATAACTGGCTGGCAAACCACTTGCAAGAATTTTTGAAAATATTAAACACAAAGAATTCTTAATAAATAGGAAGCTAAATGGTTTTATATATATATTTGATTATGTTAAATACCTTAAAGAATTCTTAGGAATAATGTTTCTTTTTTCATTGATGAGTTAAAGAATTAAAACCAACCATTCTGGTAGCATTTTGCCTGTAGAACCCTATTATTTCAACCCATGATTAGCACAAATATTTTGATGGGAACAGTTTATGTAAGAAGAGAAATCACATCAAATCTCAATGAAGGCTCCCCTGTGTGTTAACTACGGCTGTTTGTTAGAGCTGGGAATATTACACTTGATATGGCTTGTTCTAATTTAGACCTCCTCCTCTTCCATAACTTGTCTGCGGGGAGCCACAAGGAGAGAGACATGGAGTAAGAGTTCAACCCTATCTTCTACCTTGTCCTCATCATCAACACTAACAAACCTAATATTTCTAGAGTGTTGGAGGTAGGTGCTGAAGGGGAGTGTATTGGGGGTGTTGTTGAGCTATGTCAGATGTCATGGCTTCTGTCGTCCTGAGAATTGTCTCTGGTGTTTGAGAGATGTTCTGATTTCTATCATACAGATCAATAGGGGCATACTTTCAATCATTTTACCGGCGGTGCAGGCCTTTAACTCAGATCAACTGCACAAATCAAATTAGTTGTACAAGTGCCAGAGAAAGTGTCATCAAATGCTGGGTTTAGTTTTTGGCCAGCCATTGGCACCCCCTACAGCTGTCAGGGGCCATAAAGGAACTGGGTAATGGTGAGCACTTGCTCCTGAGCACACATAGCCCCAGTTCCGCCACAAGCTTTATTCTCAGAATTTTGCAATTTTTCTAAGGTTGACTTTGCCAAGTGTGTGTGTTTACCCTGCCTCTCTGAAGCAGCCAGTGACTTTGAGGTTGGACTCATTTCCTCTATTCTGATTGGCCGGGTCATGCACAGTCCTGTCTTATACTGACAGTCTGTCGACACTTCACCTACTCTTCCCAGAATGCCGCTAGAGATACTCTTTTCACTTCAAACAACAGAACATCAAAGCCAGTAGAAATTAGCTCACTGCGTTTTGACTTTAAAATCAAATTGTCCATCACTGTTCCAAGGACATGAATCACCAGCTTGGTATTAGCAATTCAAAAAATCATGTCACAGAGTTCAAAATTTTTTTCTTTCAGATTCTTTCATGTCATTTTATGACGTTAGTGCTAAATGAGTAACCTTTTAGTCTCACTAAAACTTGCTTGAATTTGCCACATTTAACAACTGTCCATCTGAGGTTTCTCGCTACAAAACTCTTACTAGACAACACTTTTATCTTAGTTGTGGCTGAAAGAAATGTAATGTTATACAACTAAATAGTAGATAGTTCATCGGTTTCAAAAGAAGCACTATAAGGTTTCAATTGCATAGCAAATGTCTACACTGCATGGTCTGGCGGGTTTTCAAAAATATGCCAGTGATCTGTTTAAACAAGCCATGACATTTGCCAAGCATTAGATCCAGAGAAAGAAACATTCATTATAATTTTTTGAAGTAGCAAAGAGCCTGGCTGATTGTCGTGTAATAAAAGAGAATGTAAAAGCTGGCTGGTTGGGTTTCTGAGTAAAATGGTTGTGTATACAGGTTGGCAGGTCTGTAGCAGTCTCCATGTAGAGCCATCTCTCATCTATAATATAGTGCGGTGTGAGGGGGGCGGCAGACTAACAAATAGACCATATAGCTCCACTAAATAAATGCTGCAGATCTGTATAGCTGTGTCAACACTAGGAACGGGTGTATAATGAGGGTAAACAATGAACAGGATGACTGACTTTATGGACACACTCTTTGAAAATGTAACTCTTTGTCCTTATGTCAGGGTTTATGCTTTCCAGAGCTCAAATGTAAAAATGCAACGCAGAATTTTCCCCAGTATATCAAAGGCCTTATTTCCATTTGGGATGCAGTTTTACTTTCTGTTATACAGTTAGTATAGCTGTTGAAGTGCTTAGTTTGGCTGTTTCCACTATAGACATAATTCAGGTTTCATTCTACCAAGAGCATCTATAGCTTTAGGGGGGCACTGCTGATATCCCAGTAACAGCTTTGTTCATAACTCATTCAAATAATACATATTACCTGTATTATAGGCCCTACCTTTTCCTACTACTTGTATGTCTATCATTCTAAATAAAATTAAATATGCGTTATAAATAGTTAACCATAGAACCCCTGCTAGGCTCAGTCCAGATGGGCTGAAAGGAAATGAAAATACAATCTCTTCTTGGATTAATGTCATACTTAGAACGGATATCAAACCATAAATCATCATTGGTTACAAGGAGCGCTATCTGTCAATATTTTAAATGTTTCTCATTCTGATTTCACTTCTTCACTTCCCTTCATCTTGACAACTATTATATTTTATTTAATAGAATTTGGTCTGTGGATTATACATCAGTTGATTCTATATTTGTAGGATGTACTAAACCATTTTGTGTTACCGTCTTTTCAGACCTACATGTATATGTGATGATTAAGGGAAGTAACTCTGATACTCTTGTACTGCAGAAAAAGAATGGAAATAGATTTTTTAATTAATATTATTTGTAATCAACAGTGAAAGAAAAATCAACTTCTAAAATTTAATACAATGGATCACAGTGTTAAATATATTATTTCATCCAAATATCCCTATAGAATGTCGATTTTGCCATTTTATTTCAATGTTCAATTTATACAAGGCCTTATGTAATTTTGCCTGGATTCCCTTGAGGCAGTGTGGAAAGCCGGGTGTTCAACTGCAGCTTAGTGGGCTATTAGAGTAGACTGAATCTGGTTAGACAGGAGTTAGCTAGGCATATTCTAGGCTTATCTTGTTTAATTACTCCTCTAGCTTGAATCTACCTGCAATCAAGGACAGCTACCTTTTACATGTTAACTGCTTGTTATACCTGGATACTTACACTAGACTGCAATATTGTGTATGTTAATAAATTAGTACACAACTCATACTAATGATATAAAGGATTTGCGCGTAGAAAAAATGGAATGATTTGGTAGTTTAATATGTTATCGTACTGTCCTGTTTCGTATGGTATAGGTACTATGATTGGCTTTGATGTATGTACAACCATTGAATCAGTGATAGCCAGTCTGACTTTGTGCAGACATTAGCCTTTAAGTGCCCATGTTTTACAACCCGGCTGGAAGATTTATTTTTTCATTATTTGTATGTAGATGCTACGAACAAACAGCCTTTTACAATATTCCAACACTGGAATGATGATAGAAACAATATAAGCCTAAATGTTCTGTATCGTTGGTCGTTCCCCCTCCTTCATAACCCCTTAATTACAAGCTTATCAGAGTTGATCTTCCAGAGCCTCCTAATATTATTAAGGCAATGATGGATGGTTTGTGAAATGCTATCTAAACAAGCAAGAACTGGCCAGACCCTCCCAGCTCAGAACAACTATGGCTGGCAAGTGGTTTCCGCATACAGATTTAACTAATCTTACTCCATTTTTATGCTCACCTTTTGCCCTTGCCATATTATATTAATCCCACTTTGGATTGCCGTAACTCAACTGTGAACAGTCAGCTCTTAGCAATCTTTATTTGTGAATTAGTCATTTACTGATTGTTTGATCTGAATTCCATAAATTATCATTTCAAGAATATGCTGGATAAAAACTAGCAAAACCAAAATTTGCGTGGAAGTTTTGTGAACGCGATAGCAGAATGAAAATGTGTATATTTTTTTCAATTCATTCACAACTAACTAATTAGGTGGTCAGATTTTATTTTTATTTTCTGTTTGATTTATCACACTCTCCTAGATGTGCATTTAGAAAATTAAATACGATCTACTTATTTTAAAAAAAAATTAAAATATTTTTTTAAGAATATCTATATTTTATTTGTCTAGTATGTAAGGCTGGCCATTGTGGGTAGTAGATTGTGTTCCAAATAATAGATGTAGTTATTTGTTGGAAGAGGCTGAGAACCTTCCGTCTGGAGCATTGTTATAATTGGCCTGTGTTTACCCAGTATGACCAGCCCTGCATGAAGCACTAACAAACTAAACCCTACCCTATGTTTACCAGACTCTATACAGGAAATCCCACAACATGTACTAAAATATTTATGATACTCAAACTTAGATATGATGGCATTGAAAAGAAGAGAAAATACTGACTGTAGGAGACTGGGGCACTAGTTAGACATGGTGGGAGACTAATTTCCATTTGTGCACGCGCAGTCGACAATAATACGTCAGAAAAACAAGGGAATAGGGTATCCTGGATCACTCACTTCCTTTACGACAACATGCAGGGTAAACATTGCCAGCCACTAACTAGTTTTGTTTTAGAAATGGCAGCTAAAAGCAAGCATTAAACTTTTTTGTTTAGTACAAGAGAAGTTGTATTTGTTCAGTGTTCCACAAAATGTCCTAAACCATTTGTGCAAAGCTGGAGACACTGTCACAAAAAGATGTTCAGATTGTAGACTGGGAAAGGCTTGCTGGCCCTGGCGTAATTAAGACCCTTTCGTTGCTAGCTATTCACCGGCCCTTCAGAGCTGATGCTCCTTGAGCTAGGTGAAACCCAGCAAGTAATGAGGCAGGCTGGCAACACTATTGTTTCAGTCTGTTTTCACAAGGGATAGTGGTCTTTGTGTGGCGTTACCTGAATAGTCCGCCCTGACTAACTGCTATTTGGCCTGCACTTTGCATATGCCTATTATGCCATTTCAGCCATTAAAGCCACAGTGCTGAAAGGGAAGCGGAAGTCGGGAGTTCTCTGTGAATTTATTCCCCATGTGAAAGGGACATCATTGCCGCTATATAACCTTTGAGTGTTCTGAACCAGGGGTTGAAGCAATTTGAAAGAGCTGTACGTATTGCCCACCCGAGTCCCACTCTATTTATAGAGGACCAACAACCTGTCTAGGAGGGAAGATAGCAATTAACTTCAATAAATAGTCCAGCCCTATGACATACGCCATCAATATTATATTCTTCTTGTTTTGGACCTTGTTTGTTAGTATTTTTTTACTACATAACTATTCAGTCTGAGGTCTCTGTGGAAGATAATAAAAATGTTTTGGAAATATTTTTGTAATATTGTTACTTTCGCTTTTCAATTGAAAGGAGAAACAAATTATATTTGGTTGAATTAACATGTACATCCCAGTATAATATTCCCTGGAACCATATTAGGCTGACGAAAAAATACTTTCAGATTCCAGTTGCTTCTCTTTACTGTGATGAATTTCATCTACTTGCATCTTGAGATTTGTAATGGGTCTTCTGGTGTGATAAATCTGTACCAGTAGTTTTAGAATGGTGTAATTTTTCTCCCCGTGTAGAGGTCTTTTCCTCCTGTGCTCCCTCTCAGTGTCCAGTGGGGCATGATCTAATATGGCCCTGACACTAAGGACCTTGGACGGGTAGCCGGACTAAAAAAGACCATTCCCTCTCCAGGTCGATTAACTGGAAGAGGTTAAATGCAGGTTGTAACACTGTGAAATTGAAACACTGACATATTCGCAATGTCTAATCAAATTTTTTACTCATTCGAATTGAACCAGTGCTGAGGCAAAGTGTTTTCTAATAGGCACACCTTAGGGTTATTTTCCAATTGTTGGTTAGCAGTTGTAGTGGCTGTGATGGATGTGAAGGGCAGGGGGAGTCTAATAGTAACATCAATAACTACTATTGATTGAGATACTGTGACACCTTGTGGCAGATAGGGTCAAGAGACTTATACCTGAGAGGGATTGTAATTAACACACAGATTGGAACTAAAACAATTGTTATGAGGATCTGAGTGAACCAGATCAGATCTCTATGTCCTCCAGAGACCACACTCTATGGCTGAGCAACCAACTAACAGAACACAATGAGAAAATCCATAGTAGGACTTTAGGGCTTGTTAGGCGAGTAATAAAGCAGTGTTGTATCACAGAGACATATGATTAAATAAAGACTGATCAATTTGTTGTAGTATCACCTCGCCGTGATTGATATATGGGCTGCCAGTGTGGTTTGCTTTGAGGGAAGATGTTGATTTTCTCGACAAGAGGTTAATAGGCAGAAAACAGATAGAAGCCGAGTGGATTTGTCAATAACTTGACAGCAGCAACAGTTGTCGAGGCGGTCTCTTGGGGCTTTACCTCCGTGGACTTTTTACACCTCTCAGGAGAAAGCTTTATCTCTGAATGAAATTGGCAGATCAAATTGACCAGCCTTGAACTGTTACAGAACAAGGTGATTCAGAATCAGATGTGGAAGCTAATCCACAGGCTGTATTCTCTCCTCCCAAATCATCAGCTGATTTAACTCTAATTTGCTCGAGGCACCCAGGCCAAATCTGTCTCTTGATTTATACACTCAGGCAGTTTGCTTATTAGATCTTCAGAGAAATCCTTAGTTTAGCTTTAAACCTGCATACGGTTTT
>JARDVA010000001.1:809194-821855 GCA_030265315.1 Mopalia swanii
ATTTATACACTCAGGCAGTTTGCTTATTAGATCTTCAGAGAAATCCTTAGTTTAGCTTTAAACCTGCATACGGTTTTACTTTTGTTTTTTAGTGGCAGGATGTCAATGTTGGCTGTTAAATTGTTTCATTGTCTCCATAATTGTTGTGTTAAGTTGTTCATAAATTTATGGTCTATTGGTGTTCAACAAGTTTATTACTCCTTATGTCTTTTTAATCAAAAAATATATTTTGAAAAATGAAGCTAAATTTGTGTTGATTCTAGTTTTGTTCTTCTATAATGTGTCTGTGTCAATGATGTAATTCATACTGTCATGTGATGCATTATAATAGATGTATTGACAGGAATTGGTGGAAGTGTTGAATACATTTGAGTGGCCCAGTTCTTCAAGGTGCCACACACCAACATGAAACATATAGTGTGTTTGTGTAAGAAAGCAAATTTCTATAAGGGGCTTCTTATGCCCTTTTTTCTGGTTGTAATTTTCTCTCCTCTTGCTGGAGAAGAATTGGCCGTGTAGCCCTGTAGCTGTAATTCCCCTTCCTCAAGAGGTGGCTGCCATTGTTTGATGAAAACCTCGAGTATCTTGAAAGATGATAGAAAATTTCTGAAATATGTCAGCTGTTAGCAAGCTTGCGTATTCTTCATCAGTGTTTCATTGAGCTCACAAAAACAGAGAAACACCATGAAAAGCGAGTTATTTTACCCCCTATGTTGAAATGTCATGTCAAAGCGAAGTTGTCCAAACAAAAGATGGGGGGAGTGTGTCCTCTCCTCAATGGGTTGGTGTATCGATTTGTGGAGTAAGTAAGCAGGAAAATGTCTCCCCCCACCGACAGTAAAATCTATAAATCTATGAGCCTTATGAAAAGACACACACTAGGACAGACTGAAGACTGTCCTGATCATTGTCCGTGTCCTGGGAATCATTCAGCTGAGGCTTTGCGCAAGAACCAGAAAGAAGAGCCGTCCAGCTTCATGCAAACATCTTGCTGTCTTGTCTTTCATTGTTTGTACAATACACCAAGTCGTCTCAATGGCACAGAATACCATAGACTTGTCCTTCCCAACTCACCTCCTGTCCTCTTCAGATATAGACCTACTCTACTTTTTTTTATTTTATCAAATTATTCATTTCATTATCTTTGTTTAAAATCTACATTATATCATCAATTGCTAAATGGAGGGAGCTATCTGTTGTTCTGGTGCCTTCAGAGTTAGGAAGCAGCACACAGCCAATGAGTTTGTGGTGTCCTTGTGTTGCATCTTATAATTCTCCTGTCTTGTCTTTGTTTGGTGCTTTAAACCTCAATCAAACAATCAAATCATCAATGGACTTGCCATTTACAGAATTTAACTTAATCATTTAATTGATGAGGTGGGGTAATACCAATAAATTCAGGTGAAAATTATATATATTTAATTTCATGAATTTACACATAACAAATATTTGTAAATGATGGTCAGGCCACGTTGTAGCTAAACAAGCAGTGAATGTGGTGAAATCAGTCAGAATTTGTCACTTTTTACTTTGGGTCAGTATACAATTTTTGTAAGGCACTATTTATATGATAAATAGTGCCTGGGGAACAATAATGGAAAAAAACATGTGCTGGTTTGAGGATAAAAATGAAAGGACATGTGTGGCTTCCATTATATGGAAGGCTCCTTTGTGTGATGGTAGATTAATCCGATTTTACTATGTCAAAGCCAATTCAATAGGAAATTGTGAAATGCCTTGAACAGAGTTTCTACATCTACTGAGTGATATCTCAATCGACATGATTCATATTATCACTTTACTCTTTAAAAGCCTCTTTCCAACAATGGTAGATTTGAAGCTCTCTGCGACTCTCGCCCATTGTCGTATTTGAGTGAAGTTTTCATCCACTTGTCCAGACATGTTCACAGCCATTATGGCCAAGTCGGCAGGAAATGAACAAACATGGCTGCTGAATGGAGGCAGGCTCTCTCTGATAGAGGATGTCTGTAGGATCTAACTGACTAACGTCACACGGCCAATTGTAGAAAAGACGGAAATCAAACCTAACATACACCCCTCATGCAGTGTAGTGTGCAATTTAACTGTACAACATGATCCTCTACTACAGCTATGAGGAAATTCTAGTCAACCTTTAAACAGCCCTTGTTGACTCGGGTTGTTAGACTGAGGGTTGCCATGCCAACACTCTATCTGTCTTACCCTTTTGTGGTTGCCTCTATGTGTGGCGTAGATGTGCATGTACCTGATGACATGAACCCACAATGATGTGCCCCACTATGCCCACCTTGATTATGCCCATCTCAAAGCCTCACTTAATCTCTCTCCTCTTCCGGGTTTCTCCACCTTTCTTGCACTCTACCCTTTATTCTCTTGTTTTTTGGGGCGCTACTTGTTTTTCCGCCAAATGAAAACTCATTGTTCGTATTCTTCTTATTAGATGTCATTAGAAGCTGTTGCCTTTTGAGGCCGGGAAAAGCCTCACTTTGAAGTCTGCCTTCTTTATGCTCGACTAGCTCACAAACCTTATCAGACCATCATTTGGCGAAATCGGACATAATAAATTTCCACCTGTACTATTGAAGGTGTTTTTTTCTCTCTCTGGAGAGTTGTGGCCATGTATTCATGAAGAGTATTGGATGAAGTGGGGGTCAATTGTTGCTATTGAATCATTACTGCGTGGCTGTAGCTCAGTGGCCTTTAAGAGAAGTAAGACTATGAATAGGTCACACTGTACATAATTTACCTGATTGTATAGGTGAGTGGTTGGAGCACTGGCTAGCCCCAGTCGTTAATGTCACCTGTAAACAGTAGCACAGGTAGATCACCAGTCTCTGGTCTCTCTTAACATCATTTTACCTGTCACTCAGGGCCAACAATCACAGGCTTATCTCACATCATGTTGGGCTTTGACAGGATTGCTGGCTAGTGCTGAGCTCTTTAGGATAACGAAGCCCAATCACTCTGTGGAGCATATAATCAGTGAGAATTACTACTCTACTACATCCTTAATCCACTCAATGTGCGCTTAATAAAAATAACCATTTTCTATAATCAGCATAAACAATAGTTACATCTCCCTGATGTTAACAAGGGCACAATTTCAGGAAAAAAGGGGAAAAAAATAATCGTGTAACTTAGCTTTTATTCTAGAAAAGAAATTCTTAGAAATAAGGATGTGCTATAAAGGGCATGTTTGACTATTGCTGTATATCCATAACCTGTTATAGCTGCTCACATCTTTTAACTGCTCATATTACATTTACTGCAAACCATGTACATTCTTGTTTTTTTAGTTTGTTTAATTCTAAGCTGTTTTATCTTGTACTAAATTTAGTCAGATAGTGTTAAATACATGTATCTGATTGATATTTGAAATGTCTTTGAGAGCTGGGTCCGATTCCACAAAGCAGTTTTATACTTAAGCGAAAATGTTTGGAGGCCTCCAAAGGGATAAGTTTTGAATTTGGACATTCTATATTTGGGCATGATTATATTTGGGCATGATTATAATGATGTAAGTAGGTAATAATTAAATGTATAACTTTTAAACTAAATAAAGACAGGTTGCAAAAATCTCTAATTTAGTGTTTTGACTAAAATCAGAAAATTCTCTGTGGAATCGGTCTGTGGTGTTGAAGAAACTGAGGCAGGTGGTTAGGGCTGAATACCACCAAATGAGGGGGTAATCTCCTACCACACAGCTTTCCTCCCTTCTCTTCCTTATCCAAAAGGCTGATGTACGGAAACTTTCTCGACTGACAGCTGCAAATGTAAAGTGTTCAGTCCGATAGGGTTACTGGTCTGGTCTAAAAGGAAATGCAGTTAGTGTGTAATCCTGTCTTTGTTCATTCTCTCATCAAGCTCATTAGTAGCACTGGCTAATCACTGCCATTCACGTCAACACAGCCTCAACTTTTCTCAACTTCAAACCTCCCTGATATTTACTAGAATAAAAACATTTATTGAATCTATAGCATTTGGTAACAGTTGGGTTAAATTTTTTAGGATTGATTGAGCACTTCGAGAATCAATACCTGTCGAATGTGTTCCGTGTGTTTTATACATTGTTTAAGAAAAAACAGTTTGTGTAAATTAATGTTAATGTCAGATATTTATAAATATATATGTTTTTTGAGTATTCTTGGATTAGTTTCCCTTTTTTAGCTATTATCCAATCATTGATTCATCCTTGTTTATTATTTATTATTCACTCAAAACAATATACTTTTCTTCTGTTTGTAGGTGAGATAGATAAAAATAGTACATTTCAGACAAAATTTGAGCCCCTTTCATGTAAGTTTATTGACACATTTGGTGGATTTTATTCTTGTATTAATACTAACCCTGTATTTAAAGGCTCTTTAACACTCTCTTTTTCAATTCCTTCCTGTTCCATCTCTTTTGTGTATGTGTCACGTTGGCTCTGTTATGACATGTCCTCATCAATAAATGCTGAACTGTTAACATGTGTATTGGCCCCTGATTTAACACTGTTTTAGCATTCTCATGTTGTATTAAACCTTTGTTAGTGAACTGATAGATTCATGTTTCCACCTTGTGAGGAGGTAGTGTTACTACAGCATCTTGATCAACATAGGATAGTTCTATTATTGTAACCAAAACACAGTTAGCCTTATTCTCTCAACTTGTCATCTTTTTTTAATTTCTTGTAAGGTCTTACATCTTATTTCTGTGGTAGGGTTATAACACAGTGTCAGACCACAGTCTATGTTTTAAACACTAACATTGTCTGTACCTGTAATAAGAATATTGTGAAATTAGGCATTCATTACATGATAGAATTTTTTAAAGTTAAACAACAAATCATTTACTTTTTTTTTATATATAATTATTTTTTAGACGAACATTTGGTATAAATATATTTAGACAGACAGATTAATTTTTAAAAACCCTTCTCAAAAGACTTATTTTTAATTATTCTGGGTATGTCTGGATTTGACTTGTGATATTTTCCATTGTTTGTCTGATTTCAAAAAGGTTTTATCCATAGTTTCTTATTCCTTATTGTTTAGTATTCACTCAACACGATAAACTTTTTCTTCTGTTTCTAGGTGCGGTAGATAAAAATAGTACATTTCAGACAAAATTTGAGACCCCCTCATGTAAGTTTGTGTACAACTTTGGTGGATTTTTATCCTTGTATTAATATAACCCTGTACCTATTTGATGTTGTCATCTTAATGTTGTCCAATTCTCTCAAAATCTGTGTGGACAGGATATCACTCTCTCCATCTTTATAACCATTGTTAAACGTTCGTGTCCACAATTTCATTGGCTGATGATTCTTGTGTTATCATTCCTTTCTCGCATGGTCATACTTCTTTTCTGCATGTGATTTAATAAAAAAAATTATTTTAAGATATAATCTAACGGTTCTCTAATTTATGTTTGACCTATTTTTCACGTGTTCTATCCACATGTATGTATTGTTATAGAACAGATGTATTAACCCATCTTATTTTGGCACATCTTTCAAGAGTAGATATTGATTTACGCCGTGCAATTAAAATCCAGTGCAATCACCAAGACTGGACCATTCCATCACATTGACAGTTGTTGTTCTTTACTGTTTTACATATAAAATAAGAAAATACAAATAAATGTCAGAAAATACTATTATTATTTTTTTGTTAAGAAAATGGACTTAATAGTAAGAAAATGCTGAAAAGAAAAGTATTTTCTTGCACATTAAATTCTACTTGGGATACAGGTTCTGTGGAGTCCTATGTATAAACATAGTTTATTGGTTTCTTGTTGATTTACTGTATTGAAGTTTTAAGTTTTGGTGAAAAAGGGATATTGAAATTAATTTGATATTTGTAACATTGTATTCTCTGTTGTGTCATACATGTATCTGCATGTTTCATTATTGGCTAATCTACTGACTATTCTTACCCAGTGATTGCATGGTTGTCACTAGTGTTGTGATCAAAACACTCATGTCTTATAACATTTTCAACCTATCAATCAATCAATTATCAAAGGAGTTTGTTCACTTATATTAAATATCTTCAGTTAACTCAATTTGTGGGTTCAGACTTTCCTGCAATGCTATTTAATAATTATTTATTTTTATGATCAACCTGGGTGAATAATCTAATTATGTAAGGTTAAGATCATGATTGTTACTGGAAATCTCAAATGTAAGATTGGTACTCAAAGTCTGAAATTTGAGGACTATTAAGTCATTGCTGATAACTCATTGTTTCTTACCAGGGTACCTTTTACAACTAAGGGCTTTCGTATGACATATATAAACCCTCTGTGTTTTATCAGATGTTTGGTTGGATATAACCAAGTCAAGATTATTTTATTTGAAGAAAAAAAAAGTAATGTTTTATTTTTTCTGTTTGGTTATGAAATTTAAATATTCATACATATTTGTTTTTTAGTACATTTGGAAGACGTAAAAATGGAGTTGTCACACCCTCAGAATTACGGTAAATTGCCTCAATATTCCAAATTTATTCATGCGGGCTAGTAAGGTTAATTTCCGGCAAAATCCACATCTCTTGCTATCTGTTTCATATCTTGCATGTGAATGAAATTTACAGACCAATAAATTACATATATTATATATGAAACATGACTATCAGTTCCTACTAAGAATAAAGAAGGGATGGTTGTTTTTTTGTTGTTCTATATGGGTACAAAGAATTGAAAACTTGTCTCGTGTTTCACTTTTGACACATCTACAAATAGATGTTGGAGTCACCCGCTGTCAAGCACATCTAGAAAGACGAAATGATGTCGGCTGAGCTTAACAATTTAAGTAACAACCAGAAAGATTTTAGTGACAAGCATAATCAAACATATTTTCTGATTTTGGTGCTTATTATTTTTGTTGCTTTCGTTGCTTATTTTTATTTGCTTTTCTAGCTTTATTTTGGTCACTTGCAACAGTGTCTTTCTTTAGTAATAATAATAATTGTGAGGTTATCTTCATAGTTAAGGTGTTGTTTAAATGTGACATAGATAGTTATAGTATGGAGATATAACTCTAACAATTGACAGCATGTTACTTTGAGTTACATTATTTACAGGACTTTTACATCAAGTTCATGTTATCATCCTTTTAAAGGAAGATTGAGATTTATATTTCTTCTTATGTTGATGCTCAGAAAGTTATGAAGAAATATATACTTTCTGTATAGACAGGATTTCTCAATAGAAAGTGTTTTAGGAGATAAACACCTGGTCTTTTGGGAAGAACATATGTTAAAAATAGTAGTATTAGTATTAGTGTTGACATGATTTATTTCTTATTCTTTCAGCTTGTAAACGAAAAGAACAAGAGTCACAGAGCCCACCCCAGGAAAATCGTCCCCCAAAGAAACCTCGCCTGGTGTTCACAGATATCCAGCGTCGCACCTTACATGCAATATTCAAGGAGACCAAACGTCCATCCAAAGAAATGCAGGCCACAATAGCCCAGCAGTTAGGCCTGGAAGTGACGACAGTGGCAAATTTCTTCATGAACGCGAGGCGGCGATCATTGGACAAGTGGAGGGATGATGAGGGAAATAGCACAAGAGAAAGTGTCTCAGCCTGCAGCAAAAGTTGAGCAGCTCAATTCAAATTTTCCTTTTTGTAGACTTCATTTCAGACTAAAAGCACACCTCATTATCACATGAGGCAGAACTTTTTTCTAATCCACTCAGAATGCATGGTTCCCATACCGCTTAAGAGCAGAACTTTTATTTCTTTTGGCGTTTTTGCCAACACAAAGCATTCCATTGAAGTTATCGTTTTCTTGTTATGTGCTGTTTTAAATTATTATATCATTCCATCATATAATGTATATTATTATTTTTCTTAATTTATTGTTTAGCATTCCTAATTGGATTTGTTAAATTACTTTTAAATCATTGGTGAATTAATTTATTACTAATTTATTTTGTGTCAGGTTAATAAAGTTGTATAGCCATTGCTCGGCTATGTCTAGAAATGGCTGAACTTAAAGTATTTGACACAGTATGCTAATTTATGCAAATTTATTTATTGAATAGATAATATATTTACAAATTGGTGTCTGTTCTACTGATTTTATTATCGTTAATTTGACTCTGATCATTTTTATTTTACACCTGGAATACGCTTTATTCTGTAGTTTTCTGAGAAGGGTTTTATTTTTATTATGTTATAGTATTATTCACATTTCATTACGAACATTCATTTTGTTAGTCCGCAAGAATTTTTAGTGAAAGTTTATTTTAATTTTATTTTTGAGTCCCAAAACATCCTTTTATTTTGTTTGGTAAATCATTGGAGAAATCTTATTGCACACAGTGTTAAAACATGTAAATACGGAAATGTATGTAAAAAAATTAAATGTTGCATTTTTTATTACAAATTTTTATAGAATTTCTAAGATCATGACATATCAGCTGCACAGATCATTGTTCACTCCCAAGACTTTGCTCTTTTTAGAATTATTGTTTGAATTGAATTTTGTGTACATTGTTTTTGTTTGTCCCAGTTTTAGGAGTATTTTTTAACCCTGTGGGCATTAGCTACGCCCTGAGGTTGACACACTCATTAACTCATAAAAACTTGACCAGTGACATTGACAAGTTCTGGCTAAGTTAGGGATCAGCAGCAGTTATTCATCAGTGTTATTCTACTTAATTAAGATTGCTGTGTTCCGATTAACCCAGACATGTACTCATCACTTCAATATGTGCTCTATTTATTTATGTATATCTACTGTATTAATATATATGAATGTGTGTATGTTTGGGCAGGGGGCATCTAGTTCTATCTCAACATACAAACCCAGCCAGCATGGCCAGTGTACAGAACCAGTATGTTGGGAGTCATTTTACATCTAAGTCAATCTGTGGGAGGAAATGGCATTTTTTAAAGGGATATGTACAACAAAAAACAAAACCATTTGTGCAATATTAGAACTCCATTAAGTCATCCATTAATTGTATATTTTTAAGTGTTTGTGTCATTTCTCATGGTTTTATGTTTATTTAAATTTTTTGCTTAGTAAAAAGTCTAATATATACGAATATTATTAACGTGGTCCTTGCGATGTATTATTGTTGATAGAGAGCAGCTAGTGTGCTATATAAAGATATCCATTTGTCTGATTGGACAGCCCTGTACATACTTGTCATAGTAATTTATATGTTTGTGATGTGTGAACACTTGTATCCTGTATAGATATAGTCAGACTATGGGGACTATAACGGTTTTCAACTGATCATCACTGACAAAAAGCCTTAATCTCCTTGGACTAGATCTGATCCATGTATTTGTAAATAAATGTATATTTGTGGTAGCAGACTGGGATAATAACAAGGGGAGAGAGTCACCGTCTCGCTTCTCATATCTGAACACTTATAACTGTTGGGCTGAGACCCATCAGAAAGGACATAGTCATAACGAGGAACTGGACTTTACAAATCTCGTAGTGTCTCGCTGTTCACACCAGGCAGCGTGATTGCCTCTGGCCTGAGAAGGATTTTCTCGGCCAGTCAAACTGATGGGAGTTGCGTCAGCCGGTTTCTATAACCTCTTTCCCAAGTGTCTTGTCTTGTGGACGCAATTTACCCAGGAAAGCAAATTCTAAGGAGGGAAGAAAAACGAAACCTTAAGCGGAGACGTTAGCTGTTCTTCCCGCTCGGATGTTCACAAAAGCTGGCATTGGAAGAGCTGGTATGAAGTGTGATCTGCTGTGAGAACCAGACCAGCTGATCTGAGGTGAATGTCTAAATGCATATGGTGGAAGACAGGGTTGGGATTTCGTATTGTGTGACCAATACTCCAAAGCCTCAGTTCCTCATTAAGATTTCTTTACTGTGTAATATAGTGTCTTGAAACGGCTGCTGGTACAGGACTAAATTTCCCTGGCTAAACTGTGTCCTGAAAACCATCCAGAAGTGTTAAATCTCTCTCTGATAACCTCTATTAAGTTCCCTTCCTATTTATTTGACATGCTCACTTGATTCTCAGTTTAAGAAATCTCAAAGACTTTTATGACTAAACTGTCTCATTATCTTTTATTTTGCATATGGTGCCATTTTTGTTTTTGTTGAAATATTTAATATTGGGACTATAGATCTGATAATATATATCCTCTAATGATGGATCGTATTGGGCATTGCGGAAAATTTATTGACCAGTTATTACATACTGTTTTCAACAGTCAGTCAAATTAATCTAACCATGACATGGAAATAATTTACCAATACCTTAAATGATCTCATTCCAAGCTTCTATATCAACTAAACGCTCTTTTAGTTCCAAATTTACCTGGTATTTAATTGCTATGGCTTTATTTTTTATGTAATAATTATTTATGTACCTTTGTTACTGTATGCTTTTATGTGGACAAACTGGAAACTTACAAAATCTATGATTTATGTGGTATTCTCACAGAAATGTGACAATAGCCTGGACAAAAGGGATACAGGTACAGGAAAGACTTTTGTCCCAATACTTGTGTAATGTCCGTGTATAGTTGGGTTGCGGGAAGCTTCGACTAAATCAGTTCGGTTGATCATCATGTATAGCTGGTCATTGCTAGGCGCAATTTGTAATTATACGTCGATGATGTTGTGCAATATTTTTTTTAATATGTCTTTTTGAGACAAAATATGTACTGGAGTGTTTTTGGTGCAATTTTTGTCTCACAAATCGGGGAAGAACAAACGTGTAATAAAAGTTAATAATAATGAATTTCAATAAATATGTGTTAACCCAAACAATGGTAGCCTAGAGTTTTAAACTAGGATATGCAAAGTTATTTTTAGAATACTTTTGTAGTAGAATGTTAACCCATTTCAGCTATTTGTAGTATAAAAGGGGAGCGAGCTGGCCAATGGTAGATGATTATGTCTGTATCAAAGATTTCTCTATGTTTTCCCTGTGTAAGTGTAGCGGTCACTTAATCCATTATGTGAAGAACCATACTGGTTGTAAATCCTCCAACACTTTTTGAGATATGCAAACTACATATATAGGGAGCTCCTTCTGTACGATACCACAAAAAGTGAAAATAAAACCATAGGCATCATGCAGTCTTTAAGATTTTTTGTCTTCTCGCTTATTTTCTAATGAAGAACTGAGTACATTATAATTGACGTTTCATAGTCCCCATGAAAAAGATTTGATCAGAGAATTGCCACAAAACTCAACTAAAACAAATGGAAACCAAAGCATATTAATCATCTGATTTGTTTTAATCGAGTTTTAAAGAAAATCTCAAATCTTGTGCGTTTAATATGTTGTTACGTATTAATATACTTAAACGGTCCGATATCCGTTCAAGTATAACTGCACAAAAATACAGACATCGATCAAGGAAATAATTGCTTACTGCAATAAATTGAAGTTATTAGTTGTCAACCACTGATTTGGCAGGAAAATTCTACCCACCTGGCCGTTAAATATGTTGTGAACAGGGTAGTTTGAAAACAAGCTCACTGACAAGGAATAATATTCTCGTAAGACAATGGATGTGATTGCATTACAAGTTTTGCAAAACGCAATGACGGTTATTGCGTAATTGTATGTTCACGTCTGTATGTGTTGTGAATGCGATAATTTGAAACAAATGCAACGATTAACTTCAAACGTCGATTGTACAGCTTCCTCTTGTTAACACAGCGAATGACAATTCATGGGATTGCATTTCACGGAATTAAGCAAAGCAACATGGCTTCCTTTGAGTAATTCTACAACGTCATGTATGTATATTTCGCGAACAATGACGTCAGCATAAATATTCGATTTATATCAGATTTGAAACATTATATTCAAACTCTTGCAGTGACGATTGTCATTGGATCTCCATGAAAATCAAAGACCAATATGGCCGTTGTTTAGTTTAACAATCTTGTTGTGAAGCGTCAAAACAAATTCACGGAATTAAATTCACATTTTAATTGTAGGTCCCTCTTCCCCCAAATAACACACAGTATGGCTGCTATAGCGCATTTAACTATTGCCATTTGTTTAAGCAGCAAAATTGATTTAAAAGCAAAAACAGTTCGTTCTATTTTTAGTTGCAGTCGTTTCTGGATTGTTTTCTTTTTTTTGGTTGCTATTTTAATGTTTTGAACATCTTGTATTTTTTCTCATAAAAACCGCTAAGAACGAATTTCGAATGTTGACAATGGTTCCTTATTGTCAGTGCGGCATCTCTCAGATCGCTCGAATACAAATTGTACTCTTTGGCTGGTCTACCTATAACTAGAACATTGAACAGATACGAGTTTACCAACCTTACCAGTTGTAACCTAATCCTTACCTGCACAACCCAACGATGTTGAGACCATAGGCCTGACGGGAGAAGTTCGTTTGTTTAATCGTTCTATACTGAAAGTTAATTCACATGCTGCTTAAAGAGGCTTTAATGACAACTATAGATATCCTGATGTGACATCTTTAATTGAAAACGATCCCTGGAAGATATAAAAACATTGTGTGACTTATCCATACTAAGTCGAGCTTTACCTTGTGTTACTTCAACTAACTTAATACCACTTAAAGAAGAAATTAGATATCTTGGTAAAATTATTTGGAAAACAACTAAAAAGATCAACAAATACCGATCGAAAATTTAAAGTAAACTATTGCCGACAGAGAGATTCGAATAGACAACAATCAATCTTGTTCGGCAAAC
>JARDVA010000001.1:969403-980147 GCA_030265315.1 Mopalia swanii
TAAATGGAGTAAATAATTCAAGTATTAGATATGCTTTATGATAGTATTGGATAAATAATTCCCAAAGGTATTGCTTTTCCTGCATGGGCAAATCTTTGGAGGTTGCTTTATATTTAACATTAATCAAAATATATTTATTAAATAACTGCCCTTCATCTTTCTCTGCATCAAATTGATTCTGATGTTTCCTGTAACTAAGCTTTCTTCATGCATGCCTGATATTAACCGTGCCATTCTATTAAAGGAGCCGTTCTTATAGATATGTAAATAATTTTAATTACTAGCAATTGTAAGCAACAACCAATAGTCTGCAGCGGGAACGATATTGTGTTTTGAAAATAAAATAAAACAACTCATTTTATTAGGGACACCGTTATTGGCAACTTTGACGTCAATCAGCTTTTATAATACACTTTATATTAACGTTTTATTCCCATTTCATTTGTTAAATATATTAAAATATTAGTGCCATTCACAAATGTTTTCTTTCTTGCGATATTAGGCTATTTTCCCTCAATAACTAGTATCTAATTTCGTCATTAACTCCTTTGCGTCTTCATAATTTTTCTGTGAACTGTCTTTTCATTAACTCATTTCTTTGTTCCTTATCTGAATGTTTGGCCTACATTTGTATGAATTCCCTTTCTGTGCTAGTAAAATTTAGTCCATCTTCTCTTACTCATGTCGGCGTCGATCTTTGTTGTCAGACAGCGGATCGATGGTTTGATCTTACCGCTCTGATCTACCGTTTCACACATACTTATATCATATCTACTTCATTTATATAAGAATACTTGATACTCATATAGCTGTTGTATCTGAAGATAAGTGGTCTAAGATGTATAAGAAGTAAAATTGATCTTTAGAAGCTCAGATCAAAACTGGGACCAAACTTTGTTTAATATTGACTATATGCCTAGCGATCGAAATTTCACCTGTATTTAAACGTCAAAAAAAGATAGATGAAAAGTGGGCAAAGGCTATGTCATGAATGTATGGCACTTTGCTGGAACCACTCTAGGCATCTTGTAGATAGATATAACACATGCAGTTAGTGTAGCTCAATACCGAGGAGACTTAATGGCTGTGGAGTATCGATGGTGGCTGCAGGCTAGAGAATGGTAGCGTTAGATTACCTGTCATCACACATCTCACCTGTCACTAGGTAAATACTTTCATCCCGCAGGTAAATTGATCAAGGTGTCCTCAGTCTTTAAGCTATTGTATCCTATTGCCAGGCTGTCAATCTATTACCAAGACTCGCCTTATAGCGTAACGCTTTCTGAGAAATTTGATTAGGCTTATAGAAAAAAATAATTCGACATGATATATCTGCTCTAAATTAAACCTCACTTTTTGGTAAGGAAATTTGCTTCTGTGATATAATATATATCCAGCATTTGGCTGGTTTGAGGTCTTAGTTATTACTTTCAGTTTCGAAATTGTTAAGCAGATAATTTACATACACATGTATATATTTTATTCTAAACTCAAGTTTAAAAAAATTCAGGAATTAACTTTATTTTAATAATTTTAAAAATATTGGAATCGTTCAGTCATCAGAATTGTGGAAATTCAATTGAGGCTATAGTTTGCAATATTTACATCTGAACTGCATTTATATGATTTTCAATGGAATATTACTGAGGTAAGCGAATAGGAGGTGGGACTAGAGAGCTCGGGGGGAGAGGGTGTGGTATTCTTCTGTTCACATCGAATTTATTTCCTTTTTTGTATTATTAAAATTCTTTGTCTTCAGCTTTTGCTTTTTAATTACTCGTTTGATTTTCCTTTTTTCTTAAAACGTCATAACCTGCCTATGAAAAACGTAAAATGTTCATAAAATCTAAACGATGGTGTTGATCAACCCAGTTCAGGCCCAGTTAATCTGTCTGATACGCGATGCACGAACACCGAATGTTAAATCTTTAAATGGTCATATATAGACCTTGGGTGGACGTCAAATCGTGTGTAGGCCTACAACATGTGTGTCTTATATATCGGTAGTGGGAAGAATATTATAACATATTTAAACTCCATCCTGCTGTAGAAATGCCTGTTTTTTCTCGATACTGGGTTTAACAAATAAATATGTGTAAACGGGGTTCGCAACATCTTTTCAGAGAGCCAGCCCGTTCCTGGTGGAAGGCAGATAGATGATAATCCGCTGAAATTGCAAATCACACTAAGGTGAATACATACAGAGCAATTTCTTAATGGATCTAGAATTACAGATTATGTTTGCATATAATTTGTAAACGTGTGGGCTGAGTCGCGTTCAGACCAGTTGGTAAAATAGCTCTATTGTCAAGAAGAAAGAAGAAAAAAGAGGATAAGAAATTAGACTGGGTCAGACAGAATAAACCGAGCTATTTGGCAGAAGTCGACAAACACCTGAGTGATTATTAGCGAGCTAGTTCACCTCCCCACGGATTATACCTCTCACACCCCTGTTATCATAACAGACACTCGCGTCGTTTGAGTTCGCATTTAAGCCCTATCTACTTTAACAAGACCCATGTTTCAAAACATAGGGCTTTGATTCTTGCTGCATAAATTCAACACACCTGTAATATTGAAAGCTTGGATGTACTTTACACACCAGTGGGAACAACATTCCTCTCTCTTACAAAAAATGTCATTCTGAATCGTGCAACAAGATCTACAATCACTGTTCAATCATTTGGTGAACTGCCAACACAGATACACGTACAGACCGTCTTAACAATGAAACACCGGTGTGTCTTGTGTTTTCACGAGGGTTCTGTCGTAAATAGTCGGTTTCCGTATTAGGTATACTTATTTTGTTGCAACAATTTATAACTTGTTCGTTTTATTAGAAAAAAAACCACATGAATGTGTGTTTCTATCTTAATTGGGAATGTATCTTTAATCCGGAATATGTACAGTATCCCTGCTTTAATTTAGCTATCAAATTGCGGCTTCGCTTTTTTGTCCCACTCGTACATTTCAAACTATCCGTTTTGGCTTAGAAGACACTGTATCTTCATTTATCCTCCATTGAAAGGAAATAACCTGTAATTTGTCGCTGAATAAGAGGTGTCACTTTTACAGAGCGTTGTGCTTTACTCTGTCAATCCATTCTAGCATCAGTAAATTACTAGTTTTGATCGCCTTGTAACCGGGACATTATTACTTGTCGCTCAGCACCTCTCTTCTTTCTTTAAGCTCAACCAGCCTATACTTGAGAAATCTACGCGATCATTAACATCACTGATACAACAAAATAATTCCTGGTTTCGTTGAACAAGCAGTTTAGAGAGAGTTTCCGCATGAAAGGCGCCCCTGAATGGCCTCCATTGGGTGCCGTGTGGAGTGCTCGCCCCTTTTCAAATTAGACAATAGATGGCGCTTGTATTAGGCCGCCAGGTGCTGTGACCACACCGCCTAACATGGTCCCAGGAAAGAGTTACCAACCTTCACTTCTTCGGGTTCTTTCTTAAGAAGGCAGCAGTTTAACACAGTGTATTTTGTCAAAACGTGGATAGTTAATAGAGCCCAGTGTGCACATTAACAAACATATGAATCTAGTTTCAATGAGTTTCTTTAATTGTCTGTTCTTGTCACATATGTCACACCTTGCGCCCTCGATTCATGAAAATATATTTTAATTTATCAGATTTTGTTTGTAATTTGTTGTTATAAGGGCTATTAGCTATTGAACACATAAAACAATTGCTTGATATAAACTATTATTATTCCAAATGTTAACATATAAAACGCAGTTCTGATGCCTAACTATTTTGTCAAATTTGTTAAATTTTTATTTAAGCATCAAACTGAATATATATATAATACCCTTCCCATCAAACCAAATGTTTCTATCCGAATCACGATAAACTGTGCTCTTCTGTCCACGAGCGCCAACCGTATTATCGATGGAGGGGGTGTATGGTGGGCGTTATGGGGTGTGCCTGGCTCGGACATAACACTAGCCCCTGGATTGACGCCAATCTGCCATTACCGCCTCTATAGTTTGTATACCTGGAGTGGTCATTGTGAAGCCTAACCGACCTGACACTTCTATAGCACGATACGGCATGTTCAACTAATTAGGTACTGTAGATGTAAACGTTACACCGACTTGTATCCAATAAAATAGAAATACCTCGAAGGACTTTCACGGTAAACTAGATAAATCGTATGTTTAAGCCTTTGAAAAACGTGTTTATATATCGTTTCTCTCATCACTGTCAATGTAATTATTTTGGTTAGCAACAACTTATTACATGTGTATGATTTTGTCTTCCCCAATACTTCTACAAGCTTCTTTCCTGTACATTGGACAAAGTTCAACTACTTCGGTAAATTTTTTTACAGACATTGTTAAAGTCAAAGTCTTTATTAAATGTCTGTGATGAACATAAGAAACATTAGCCTATAGGTTCCTTATGCCGTGCTTGTATGTTTGTTTGTTTGAGTTTACGTCACTTATTCTATATGACGAGA
The DNA here is from genome assembly GCA_030265315.1 of Mopalia swanii. NCBI lineage: Eukaryota > Metazoa > Mollusca > Polyplacophora > Chitonida > Mopaliidae > Mopalia > Mopalia swanii. Next base: position 973,874 of record JARDVA010000001.1, read on the forward strand.
ATGTGAAGCATTCAACTAATCTCAAGACAAAGACAAGCAAAATTTCTCCCCGCAAAAGGAATACAAAACGAATTTGAGTTTATTTACTAATAAACCATTTTTTAAGGATGTAGTTGCATTCTAACGACCCGATGTGTAGTAATGGATCAGGAGACTTACCTTTTTTGCGGCATTATTTTATTTTGTGATAAGTCGAGAACAAATATAAAACAGTCGACCAATCAATACTTCGCAAATAAGGGACACATCCTATAGTCATAGCTACACATTGATTGATTATTGTAATTATTTTAACAATGTCAGTTGATGTTTCCTTGTATTTGTATGTATATATGTTTAGTATGATCCGCCATTGCTTCATAGATCTTCGGAATCTTTTTGTTTATTTATGTTGTTGTTGTTTAAGGCGGGGGAGGAGGTTTCTTCCTTGTTTGTCTTTATTTTCAGCTGCACAGTTTGAGGGTTTTCTTCTTCTACGTGACAGTGTATGAAGCAATTTTAACTCAGTATATGGCGCAAAATAATTCAGTAAATGGGAGTCGCCAGCTAAATCAAAATATTTATGTAGAATATCTCTACATATTGTACCGTGGGAAAACACGTAAAGCAAGTGTCCATATTGTGGTAAAATCGCATTCATTGGCAAAGAATACGTTTTGCTGTTAACTTATAATAAATTGGGCTCATATTGATCGACATTAATCATGAATTGTAAATCAAATTTGTTTAATGACTTCCCTTTGAATCAAGATGAATTAATAACGCTGTGCGTTACCACAGCGTTTCGCTGGATTTATTTTCCATTGAATTAGCACTTATGATTTTGTAAATAAACTTTAATTGTGGCTATTGCAACAACGACAGTAAATGGCGTTTGTATGAAAGCTAGAACAGTAGTATGTTGACGTTGTCTGTTTGAATTTAGCACCTGTCATTCTTTATGCAGTTGGCCAGCATGTCTCAAGAGCTGTCTACCCGAGGAAGATGACACAAATCAAAGAATAATTTTCTGTGGATTTAGATCAAGCGTTAGACACACGCGTTCACGATACTGGACTAACACTATAAGCCGCTAAACAGTATATTAATCCATACCATCTGAGAGTCGATTGGTCTCTATCCTTTAAAAGGACACAAAACATTTACTTTACAATTCTGCTCAAGTATGCCAGTTTATAAGAATGTGGACCGTTGAAAACCTGAGTGGCGATAGAGCTGTACTTGAGGCACCTTCCGGTTTATGTAAACACCGTACTCCATTGTTACCACATTGATCCATCGCCCATTCCTTGTTACTATATGTTTTCAACAAAGACCCAGTCGTCACGTGATCCTCGTTTTATGGCTGTATACCATATTCCGTTGATCCATTATTCACGAAACTTTACACCTAACCAAATGTTCTTTTTAGCATTTGTTGAAATTTAAACAGTTTGTGTCTATGACTTATAAATGTTGTTGACTTTCTCCGGGTTACATCTGCCAACTGCTGTCTGTATTTACTTATGGCCTTTCTTCTACAAAGAAATCCGTTTGCAGATCTCGCACAGGTGACGTGAAAGTATAGGACTAGCCTATCTTTTGTATCTGTTTTTTACAAGCATGTCTTCCAATGTTTTTCCAATTACATACTAAAACGGGCAAAATTTTTCTCGTATTTTCATGATTGTCCGATTTACATATCCATTGCAGTGTTTTTACAAAATAGGATTTACTTTTTTGTCAATCTAAACGTTTCTTCTGATTGTTTCTTTATTTTTCTTGGTTTTGTGCGTTTGTTTTGTTTTTTTTGTTGTTGTTTTTTATTATAACTATTATTATTACTGTTTTTAATATTATTTTAAATATAATTATTATTATTATTATTTGGGTTTGATTGTTGTTATATGTTCTTCCTTTGTTTTCGTTGGGGTTAATTTTACGTTAAATACACCTGCAAATAATTTTGTACTAATCTATTCCTTTGTATTTATAATTCTTTCTGAATACAAATCTGTCTAGTGCTCATAAAACAAGTGTATAATTGATTGTGAGCGAAAATCAGGAAATTGTAACCGAATAAGATGTCGATAGGAATCTGTCATATATCTGTATGTCACATATAATGTGAGACCCAGCCACATTAATATTAGGACCCGAACCAGGACTTTCACACTATCTGCACACAATATCGACATATAGTCTTGAATTCGTTTTTGCATGTATATTTATTTTGTACCTGACATTCACTGTACGCTTAGGTTAGTTTGTTATCTAACAGATTTATCGATAAAATATATATATTTAATATAGGTTATTCCCAAAAGGTTGAAAGTAAGGATCCTGCGGTACAGTGGCTTAAACTTTCCCTGATAAACCAGATTAACAATGAGAGATGTTTAAGAGATATTTGTAATTCTGTTATCTGTGATGTAACTGACTTTTAAATGTTATCCTAAATAGGTAAATATGCAAACCAGGTAGCTAGCATATGTTTGAGTAAAAAACTTTATTTATTTATTTTTATTTTTATGAATTATTTACTTATTTATTATTATTTTTATGAGTTTATTTATTTTTTATTGTGATCTTATTTATTTTTCACCTAGTTACTTATTTTAGAGATCAAATGATCTGACAATAAAAACAATAATTTTTCACCCAAAAATAATATTATCGTTTCGGCCGATTTTCAAAGCGCTGTGAAATGTAATTCTACAAATTGAAAGCTTTAAGGCATATTCGAATTATTTACATATTTTAACATAAATTAATTATTATGCTTAAACTAAGCAAACAGCCATCTCGTTTTTGCGTATCTTTCACCAAACGTTGTGGGATAATTTGACACTCACAAAATATAGTTAATAGTGTATGAAAATTGTAGTTCATGTGACACAGTAAGCGTAAATGTGTCCTAAATTATTTTGTTGATCGACGTATTGTGTCAATGATCTCCCGTTCCATTGCAGTTGAAGGTACTATTTTCACATTTTTTTCTAATGTAAAGCTCACCGATATATTTATAATCTTACCAGGCACATTTTCGGGAATGCGATATTTTTTTTGTTGTGCTTGTTCAATTTATTTATTATTTTTATATTCTATGCTTTTGCTTGTTATACTTGCTATTTAATTGATCAGCCAAGAGTCTGAACACACTAACCTGTAGAATATTGTGACATTTTTGGTCCACGTTGTTAAAACCTTTTTCCTCACCAAAGCGATGATGTCATCATTACATGTTATCAGTTTAGAGTACTCTATAAGACTCTACAGATACGGGAAATGGTCACTTCAAATACCACCTCAGTCCTTCAGCATAGCTCAAAGTACATGACCGATAACCTTGTTACATAGAGGTATATGTGTGTGTTTTCACGATAATCACTGATAAATAAAAATAGTAGTGTAATATCCTTCAAGTACATCAGATATGCTTTGTACAATATATTTTCTAAAAAAGTCTCACGTGGAGAAGTGAAAACTAACAGCACAATTTATTTGTTTTGCCTTGTTAATTACAAAGCCATTGCAAACTGAGACGTGGAAAGTGGAGTTCGGTTTTGGTTTACTTTTTTTCTTTTAGTGCATCAACATACCACAGATCTCAATCAGTTTTATTGAGGTCTTATATGCTAAATTTTCAAAGATAATTATATGACTTTTTTAAAGCGTCATTCAAACCTATCGTGCAATCATGGGTTACGGCTAAAACGTGACAACCTAGAGCGTCCTTTAAGAAAATAAAATCTCTAAATCAGTGACAACAGAAACCAAATTACTATTTTCCTTGTTAGGCTGTCACTCCAGTGATTGCGCTTCGAGTTGCAATGCTCAGCTTTTTGTCACTATATGGCATCCGTATTTTTTGTCCTTGCAATACAGCATGTGGAAGGAAACCCCTCGGAGCTAGGTTTAGATTGGTTTTTCTCTAGTCAATGGCTGCTATTCCCTGGGAATCAACTGGCCGTATAAGTTCTTAGATCACGCTTAACACGAGCAAGCGCTACCATTTATCGAGGAATTGGGGTGGACAAGTTAACCGAGTAACGTCAGCTTGGAAATGAGGAGTTGGTGGGGTTATGATCATGGCTCCGGGCGCCATCATGATTTCTACACAAAGTGACACTATACATAGCTGTGCAAAGGGGATGCTGACAATAGGGAGAAACAGAGACTCATTGCTAACACTATTATCCGCTAAATCTGAACAGAAGCAATCACGTCAGCTCAACACTATATGGCCTATCAAAGACTAAGGCGTAAAAGACTGGCAGCAAATTGGCGAACCCTTTTTCGCTGTCTACTCGCCTTGTTAGTAAAACGTATCGTGAATGAACTCACGCAGAAAGAATGAGTAAAGTTAGTTTTGTTCCAATTTGTGTACGAGTCCTCCATCCTCCTTCAACAATTTTCGGATATACTGTTGACGGCACTCATGACGGGCGATCAGCCCGCACTTCTCAATAATACAGACCTCTTAAAATGTCGCCTTGTCAAAATGCTGAAGAGATTTCTCGCTTCATCACCCACCTTAAGGCAATTCGACGTGGAAACCAATGTCTAACCAGACAAGCGAATGGCCTTTTAGAGCCAATATAGCTATACGTGACCATAGAACCCCAGCCTTTTAGAGCCAATATAGATATACGTGACCATAGAACCCCAGCCTTTTAGAGCCAATATAGATATACGTGACCATAGAACACCAGCCTTTTATACCTTCATATCAAGATTATTCACATCACTGAATTCACCAAATGAGTCTTAATAGATTTCCATATAGTTTTAATAAAGATATTTGGTTTACCTTGTTATATTAGTTGATTGTTTTTTCTTTCTAAAAGCTAAATCGTTGACTAAATGATATAGAATAGATTAACTTTATATAAAATATGTTATATTCCTTGATTAAGTTGTTTCATTGGATCAACATTATTAAGTCGCGAGTTCAATATGGTACCGACCAGCACCCTCCTTACATTTTATACCCTGGAAACAGATTTTGTTTTTTATGGCAACAGTCAACACCTTTGAAGCAGACTCGGCACAAAGAAGGGCGACAAAGCGTGTGATAGTTCTCTTGACCCGTGGCTACTGAGCCGAAAATCAAACACAGCCCATACACACGTTATTGGCCTGTTATACAAACGGATGACAAGGCCCGGATGTAAGCTCGATTAAAGCCATGTTCTCTCGCTCCGTACATCGAGGAGAAAATCGAACGAAAGAGGAACGTAAATTTATGGAAATCGACAGGGAACTAATTGTTGGCTGCCTATATGACTGGTTTCATTTGGAGGCCTGTGGGCAAGAGTCAGAGGCTGGGTGTCAAAGTTTGCCATAGCAGTCTAATCACTTCACTGCGCTCCCCGCAATCGATTGCAGAGGAAATTAATTCACACGCGAACTGATACAGAGTTTGGCAGTGCATAGGCCAGGAGGAAACTCTCCCGGACTGAGGCTTTTATCCTTTAGCAGAGCTCACACCATCGACACCCACGGTGAGAGAAGCCAAGGACAATATCCACCTCTAAATAATATATGGTTATGAAATGAAATTCGCCTTTAATTCGATGAGACAGTTTCCGTCGATAGTGACTGCCTGCTACCAGCACGTCTATTTTCTCATTAACCAATCTGATTGGCTTCACTCAGTCGACTCTAACTTCACGTTTAAACCATGACCATGTTCAACTTAAAGGCTGGGAGTACAGCATTTAGTTAAACATCTGGTTAAATAATAGGACGACCAATTTGTGTCAAAAGACAGGAAAAGACCCCTGCCTCCAGACGAGTAAAGGTTTTCCATCTCCTGAATATAACTGAGTCTTTCCATCGTTAAACAGTTACGTCGTTCCTACAAAAGATCAGTTTCAATCCTGAACAAAATAGATATTCAGTAGCAAAACAATGAAATTCAGAATGACAATAACACGGAGGCGCGTGCTCTCGGAATATTAACAGGAACGGACAAATGTCACGGGACACGGACAAGATATTACACTTACGATCCTCAATTTGTCCTCATTTCAGAAATACATTTGCCTTGTTCTGGAGCCAGCGTTAACATCAGATCGTATGCATGGACGAAAGCAAAGCTCACACGATTTAAGATCACTTACCGGTACTGCTTAAAATCGTACACAATTGGTCCATTTGATTTAAATTGTCGACAAGCTTTAGCTAATGAGATGAGACAGTTGCTGCATCGTAACGACTAAAACACTGGCTGGACTGAAGTCAGCTGAAAAAGTTGAATCTGAGCCCCAAAAATAGGAAACAAATGGGC
>JARDVA010000001.1:985024-996898 GCA_030265315.1 Mopalia swanii
CTTGAGGTGAAGGCAGGTATAGGGTTATTTGGGGGTATGTAGGGACAGGGGGTGGGTCTTTGGATGAAGGTAGGTATAGGGGTTTTTGATGGTATATAGGGACAGGGGGGTCTTGAGATAAAGGTAGGTATAGGGGTGTTTGATGGTATGTAGGGACAGGGGTTGGGTCTTGGGATGAAGGAGGTATAGGGGTGTTTGATGGTATGTAGGGGTTGGGTCTTGGGAGATAGGTAGGTATAGGGGTGTTTGATGGTATATAGGGACAGGGGTTGGGTCTTGGGATGAAGGTAGGGATATGGATGTTTGATGGTATGTAGGCAGTTTTGTTGGTACATGTAGGTAAAGGGATGGGTGTTGGTTGACATATAAGGGGAGGCGACATACCCCTGTGATATGTGTTTCATTGGCGGCTTTATGTCACACATGTAGCCTATATATATATTAGAATGGACATAGTCTGTTGTGATGTCTGTTGAAAGTATATACATCAGACACTGGGATTTTTCTCTCCTAAGATAGGGCATATTTGAGCAGGTAAACCAGGAAAACGCCTGGTTGCATATAAATTACACTGCACATGCAGTCATCCTTAGATGCGTCCTTGCTTCTCAATCAGGGAGGTCTTATAACGTCTATAGAACTTGTATTCATAAGGTAATATGCGTTCTGTGTACATTCAAATAAGTTTAATACTTGCATTTTGGTTAATTATTTTGACGAATCATTTATATGTTTGACGTTTTAAAACCTAAAGCAACAGCATGGTACCAAATGGTGGCGCCATGATATGACCTCTATGTCGCTCTTCTCATTCCTATTATATAACATAAATTACATGCGATATGAACACGCACGGACAATGCTGAATATACTCCCCATTTCCTCGCATCTCCTGGAGAAAGCAATCTGATTCTACCAATACAGCTCTATTTGTGTTCGTGCATGCAAAATAAACTGATGCAGTGTCCGCTTACAATAATTTATATTTGTGCTGTCGATTTCTTAATAATACAATGGTATCCTATTATGCTATAAATAGTAGGTCTGTTTACCATGTTAAAGGGATTAAGGAGTATCTGGCTGTATCTAGCGGTTAATTTGGTACATTTTAAATGCGTTAACAATTTAGAATGAACAAGTAAATCCGGCTCTGAAAATGTAATTTTGTTTCGGTACGTTTGGAGGGCAATGAACATGAATGTCATCGAACACTTTCTCTTTTGTTTTTGTGAGTTATTTTCTTTTTGACAATGACAACTTTATATCACATCAGATTGCTGTACGAAGGGCGATTTTAACAGAAATAGCCAATAAAAAATAGTTCCCAGTCCGCATCCTCGATAGGAATGGAAAGAGTAGGATAGGTTTTGATTTGGACGAAGAAAACGAAGCCAATTTGTGAGGTAATGTATGTTGGACTGGTGTAATTGAGCCATCAACTGTCACCTGGAACCCACCATGATAAAGTCCGTCCAGTACCAGCCCCACAATCTCAAATCCGGTCTCTGTAATCAGTCTTCAACAACGGAAACTACCAAATTCCGAATCGGAAGAAAGTTCGAACATGATAGTCGCTGGAGCATAGAAGGAAGCAATGTTACCGGTTTCACATTACGAATTTGTCAATGATATTTTTTTTCTCTGGATGAATTCCCAATTTACGACTCTATCAGTGAAAGGGAATTGCGAGTGGGGAAAAAAGCGGACATCTTTAAAGAGGGGAGCGTTGAACGAGCTGGTAATAGGAAAATTTCTCATTAATACATGTTATTAATTTGCAGCATTTATTAAGGGTTTTTGTCCGCGTACTGTAAGCTGTATAGATCCCTGCAATGGATAGAAGGGGGTCCATTTCAACCGGAAATAGGGAGGATATTTAAGTACCCATCTGATTTCCTACTCCGTTCTACTCTAACAATTTTAATTTCTTTCTCTTCTCGCATATTTCGGATAGATTTTCATCGGCACTTTCTAAATAAGCCCTGCTGATGAGAGAAAGCTGTTCACAAAAATGCGCACTTCATTTCAAGGTTCACTTGTTCATTTCTTTCTTGATTGGATATTAGCCACGTGTTTCCGTGTACACATGTCGGCCAGTGATAAAACTTGTAGAACAAATAGCTAGATAGGTTAACACCTGAGCGGTTAAAATCTACCGGTAACCCACTGAAAATCTTTTCACAGCGACACCTTTCAACATTTTATCTTCCTCGACCCGATTGTCTAAACCCTGCGATATTACCATCAACACACATGCCTCGTGGCACAGAACCTCGTGGCCTACCTGTCTACAGTTTTAGGAATAATTTAAGTTGTTAGTAATTGCGTTTCACATCAATCAGTTAATATGCACGCTCTAAGCTGATGGTTTGGTTGTAAAATAAAATAAATTAACATACTCAAGATAATGTAATATATTATGTATTGGCTGGACTATGTTGTTGTTGTTTTAAACGACAAAATGGGACAACACTATATATTCTGTTAAAAGAAGACCACGATTAAGTTTAAATTTGTTTATCAAATTAAATTATATCTTAGTGAATTTAAGATAGGTACATAATAATTCTCATAAATATTATATATCATGTCGATTTTGCTTTAGTTCTTAGCCTGCAGTAAAACGTGCCACATGGAAGCAGTCAGCAAACTGCAATGTATTGACTTGTTGTCATGGGAAGCCTAAACATTTCATTCCACCTTCAAAAGTGTGATCGAAGATTAATAGGAATTAAGAGATTCATGTTCACGGAAAAATTCCGGCTGATGGTATATAAGCATTTTGTAACTATCAAATACCTCCTAGCTTTTAAACACAGGCTACACCTTTAGGATAAACCCGCGCAATAACGTTCTTCCTAGAAGTCACGTGGCGCGGAACTTCCCTTTTCACAACAGTTACGGACACATAAGGCTGCTTAAAAACGTGTGTAATGTGGGTCACAATAAAGAATAAAAAAAATTAGATTTAGATATAATTTAATTTCAATATCAATACAAAATACATGGTCCTGGTCTATGTCCCAGCTGATCTTCATCACGGATGTTAGACAGCCACGGTTTTATACAGTAACGAAAGTTGTTTAAACGTGGCCCGGATTTGAATATACGGTTATATCTTTTTTTCAAAATTTCATAATTTACCAAATTGGGCATTTTTCTTTCTGTTAGTACTTTTTTATAGATAAATTAAACCAAAACATATTAAACTTAAGAATTTTTAACAAAACATGCTAATTTACATTCAGTTTCTAATATATACGACAAACTCAACTTTGTTGCACCCGACTCCTGATATTAATAAAATGTGAATATCTGCAGGACGGATTTAATATAAATCATACAGAGCTATTTTGCGCGGTATTACGTGCCGTCTTGTGCATGATTGGCTCATCATTGCAGTTACAAAATTCGCCTTGAAGACTTAACGGTTGGTGTTTTGTATACATGTCAATTTAATTCATCTTCATGTTTGTAAATGTGTTTGTATATAGTTAATTATTAGCCCTGCTCTTTATATGCTCAAATGCTTTTCTTAAATATGTGTACATTGATCGTCACAATGCGTTATATAGGTCGGTATATGTCAATCCCTTATAATCTGTGTAAAATTGTCTTTCTCCACATTAGATATATATATTTGCCAGTAAACCAGATACCAGAATAACACAAAGAATCAAACATATTTGTGGGTTATTTCTGGAGGCCAGCGACATTTTCCTTTCTCTACATTAAAAACATGTGCATGTTGTGTGGGAGGTACCGCCCCTTTTCAGCCGGGGGAGGGACTATTGTGGGATTATAAATTAATGAAATGGATCTCCATCTATATCTTCACTAATCAATATATTTTGTGCGGAGAGAAAGTCGAAAAAAAAGTCATAATTCTCTTCCGTCTAATCGATGCAACCTATATAAAAGAAAAACAATTTCTCGTCGAAATGACTACAAATATAGCTCCTGCATCCACAGATATCAGAACAGCTTTGTTTGTATTACTGTGGTAAGTTAGAAACATCGCCCATTCTGGTTACCATCGGATTAGATTTTAACTGATGTTTGACCTGGATGATGTGATGAGATCATCCTGTACCCTGGTGCTCTCAGAGATCAGGGGAAACCGGAAGCAGATCGCTTTGTCCGCTCTTTCGTCCTGTGATTGTAGTGTGTTTGATCTGTCGTTGTGGCTTGCCAGTGTGGTTTCCTTCACCCACTCGCCAGGTACACCGTGAGTGAAATAGCCTCAAGTACAGCGTTAAACACCAATCCAACACAACACTACATTGGTCATGTAGAAGTCCTCTTCCACATACAACCTTGCACTTATTAAGCACAAGGTTAGTCCACTTTTTATCTTATTTTTTTAATAAACCGTTTACCGGTCACATTTGAATTGACTTTATACAATTCGCTTTCTAAATCTCCAGGGGCCGGTTTTTCTAAGTGCTATTAAATTTAACCCGCTATTAGATGGCATGACGCCATGTTACAGATATATCCCCAATCTACTATAGGCGATTTAATCTGATGTTAGCGAGTCATGAGCAACTGATGGACCCTTTCTTATATTTGAGCTTCTAATGAAATGGTAGCACAAGTTGGGACTGAGTTATACACGAAACTTCTACTTTTTCATACAACTGTGTTGGATATGGCTGATATGACTAATATTGTATCTCAGTATAAGACACAGTTATATTGGGGCGTTGGTCATTCGGGATTGACTCTACTGTATATTGCCCCCTACCCCACCCTACGTATATATTAAAAAAGGAGAAAATAAAACTATCTGGCGGACAAATATAGAAAAAATACACCCTGATAAAATGATTATGACATGGAATAATTTCAAAACGTCAAGACACTTTACACATCTCCCCGAAACTGCATACAATATGGTTAAATATCTCTGCAACTGATGTCCGCCATGTTTTAAAAGTAAAAATACACTTAATTATCTCCCTTGGGAATAACATAATGCTCTTCGTTTCATGGCTTGGTTAAATCAATCAGCTTAAATAATTTTTACGAAATATTTCTTCACGAAAAGAGAATAGTAATAAATTTGAAACATTCAATTATCTTTTTTTTCATGGATTTCTAGCTTCACATTTAGAGTGGGGTGTAATGGCCAGTAGCAATGGTATACACAGTATAGGTTTGTTCACGCTTGGCGGCACCCATCGATGTCATGAAACATGTATACTTATTTCTGTCCATATTCCAGATGGGTAATGTTTTTGTTTGGCTGAGAAAGTTTTACAAAAGAAGAACAGCGATATTGTTTTCCCCCAATTAACGGTTTCCAAAAATCAACAGTACCGTGTAAATAGCAAAATATTTATTAAATGTTTACTTGGTCTGTTTTGCCATTTTGCCTCATAAATATTTCTCTCAAGGAACCCAAGGTTTATCTCCAGTTCAAATGTGAAAGGCGCCCACTGGATCGCATTTCAGCTACCGTTGACGGTGTCCAGACAACAACATGCCGGTTTCATTAGATGCCAACACATTTGTGAGAATAATAGCGGAATTTCGCGGACCAAATTCGCAAGCCTTCCTTTTGCTAAGGTATTAACTTTTATGGTATAATTGTTTTTAAATTTAAAATCTTCACAGTGACTTTAAAACTCCTATTTGGTGTGTAAAGTTTGAATGTGAAATTAGTGAAGAGACTCTTATACTTCGGCTTCTTTAAAAAGAAAGGTAGCTTACGTAATTTTACAAAAACGCGAACATGCTTTTGTTGGGCTGACCGCGCCTCTTTATAATAAGATACTAACAGCTTCTTTATATCAATCAAAACATCGTTTTAGTAGAGCGTAAGGTAATTCTGACCATAAGGAGGTTTTAAGGTTTTTTGTGGCCCTCAAAGCTATTTCCCGTATAGGAGGACTTGGGACTGACGCTGCTAAAAAAATTGCGAAACTGTGTGTTTTGCGATACAATAAAATACAACAGTGCATTAGTCCAGTGGTTACAAGACGACTAGGTCAATTCCATCAAATCGTGTAGCTGACCAATACCAGAGAATCAATAGAGCAGCAATCAGCGCGTAAACATGTATATGGACCTCGCGAGCTTTAGTTCTATCAGTAGTGTTTTTTTTAGTTTCCTAGCCTGAGACATTTACAAATGTATAAAGCAATAGACGAAAGCTTAACATCGAAGTTCAAATATTGCAACAACAGCAACAAAAAGCACCCCCAAACTCTCAGACTACTCCTTGCTTAAGAGAAAATAAACCAATTCCTTTCATCTGTTAAAGTTATTGTCTGTTGTTTGTATTTAAGGCCATAGTCAACAGTATACACGCTTTATTTGCTACTAGTGTAGGTTGAGTAAGCCTGTCCCTACCAAGTGTGGCGAGTACATATTCGTGGTTTACAACTATCATTGAAACTATAACTCGAACAGTTCAACAACTACAGAACTAACTCAAACTGTTCATCGACTACAGAATTAAGCGTCATTGACACTAGAACTCAAACTTTTCAGCAAGTACAGAACAAACAGATAAATCATGAAGATTCACCCATGGGCGAAATACAGTCATCAGTCTATTGTAGCTTAGTATTACTACGTGTTATACCAATATTACCTATACACACGCTTTAACCAAAGCTTTTTACACCAAACTAGCGAAATAACTTTGGGAAAATCATTAAACCCAACCAAACCTCTGGACCCGTTTTGTAGATAATAACCATGTATCAGAAACAATGAACAGGCTAATGTGTTGATACAGGTGACCACCGTTATCTAATCATACAGATACCGCTATGTTTTATGCTGACGTCCAAGTAACTCAACAGGTAACTCGATGCAAACCTGTTACAGTAAGAAATAGAAGAAAAGACCATCCGATCTAGTTGATTTGTTGTTTTATGTACATATACATCCGGGTAGTTTGGCCACATAGCAGACAAACTTGGAACTATATTTGGCCGAGACAATGACAATTCACGGCATTTATCTTTGATGAGGTAATAGCTAGGACATTAATACACAAACCATGTTATTTTCTTACAAAATCAACTGTACAAGTTGTTTTTTCTCCCAAATGGTTTGCTTTTTTAAATAAAACAAATATTGATCATGTCCAGCGGCCCGGAAACGGCCTGCCTCACAAGATTAACATTTGGCTAGTAAATTTACTGTCAAAGGTTAAAACTTTGACTAAGGATGTGGAGAGTTTATAGGCGTTCCTCTTGAGGCAGAGATCCACACTCATTGGATAACGAGTCCCTGATCAAAAATAATAACTAAAACAAGGATTGTCAACACATGGGAAAACATCAACTGAAATTCTAAAATACTTTTCACCCACAATCAGTGTTCACAAAATCAGGGATGTCCCCACAGATCCCAATGTTCATCCACATACATCATACAATGGCTGCTTCTTAACGTTATTTCAATGCCAAGGTTATATGTGAGTTATGTCTAATGAGTCTATCACTTAATATAACTAGGGAACCAGGACTCCATAGCTCAAAGTTCCTGTTCACAAGTCCCAGTCCAGATGTGTGACCAACAAAGTCACTGTAGTGACAGGAAACAGTTCACAAGTCTTGGAGGTTCATGCGCCATCAACAGATATCCTCCAAATAGGTATAACCATCTTGATTCTGCTGTCCAGTCTGGAAGTCTATCAAATGAAGTTCCAATCTTCACCAAGTTCAGGGGGCCCCATAGTTTAGCTTGGCTAATCGATGTTTCTGAGCGTATCCAGCAGATCCAAGCCCGCCTCTCTCTGAAAACTCGCCTCACTTACTCATCTCATCACACAGACACTGAAAAACACAGGAGATAGGGCTGAGTGGTGAGGTCAACTGGAACCGCTCCACACAATAATCCAGCCTCCAAACATGACTAGGAAATAGACGAGGCGGACAACAACGGAAAGACAGACAGGGTAAATAAAGCTGAATTATGTACAATTTCTCGTTTTACAGACACCCCGGTTGAACAGGCAGTGTTGATGTTTGGTGGTAAGCTGGCCCGATTTTTAACAGTGACAAGACACTGGATTGATAGTCTAGCCATTGGCTTGGCCCTCTACCCACAATCACACTCCGCATGGTTAATTATGGAAGTCGGGAATTATATTCCCTTTTAGAAACCACTAGTTTCGGCCGGACAAGTCGTAGTCACACTACACATGAACTTTGTCTTTGTCAAGTCAGTAAGCCTCCAAGTTGAGGTGAAAAGTTTGCTTGGCTAGCCAGCATGAATGTCTTGTATATGCTGAGACATGCCATCCATGCTGCCGTGGAGAGGGGGGCTTTGAGCTGACATACCGTGGTGTCCCATGCCTGCTGTCCCATGTCCCATCATCATATGAGGGTGACCGGGTATTAACATCTGTGAGTGAACGCCCGGCCTGAGTTGGGACATCTGAGAGTAAGAGCTGCTGACGGGTGGTGAGCCGTACATCTCCGGGCCATGCATGCCCATTCCTAACATGTCGTAACCACGCTGAGATCCGTCCGTCATGTGGGAATATCCGGTCTTCATCGGGTCATACATGTCCGGGCCATGCATACCTGGGGGACCTGGAACATACATAAACTATTGATTTACATTTGTCCAGAGAACAATCAAATTTATTGCTTATGATATTTAATCCAAACATTTACATACTTATTCTTAATACAATCTGATAACAGTGTAGATACTAGTCGGCAATAGTAGCAATAGGCTTGTCTTATTTTTGTTTCATATACCGGACCTTAAATAAGGCTTGATTCGGATTGTGTTTATAAAGCTCCGGTTAACGTAATATTGAGAACTTTAAACTCACCTGGCGGTCTCATGTGCATTTGTTGATTATCTGTCATATATGCCATCCCTGTACCATCCGGGCTGTATCCCCCGTGCCCAGGACCTGCCGAAACAAATTAAAAATTGCTGGTTACAATGTGCTATTTAAATTTAAAGTAGGCATGTACAGACACCTGTCTCATCATGCCTTTAAATACTCACATGGGAAGAGGTTGTTCTTTTGATAACTCATGTGTCTCTACTCTATTGCAGCCCCCCCCCCCCCCCCACGATATGGTGTGATGAACTTAATGAATGTACGTCTGTAGAGTAATTACTAAATCGCAGACATAAAGTGTGTCATAAGTCAGTGGTAATTATTGCGGACCGCCTGATGTGGAAACTTAACACCCCAGGCCGGATTTTACAGGTTAAATGTCATAGAAAACAATTTAATAATGATAATTTTTTTTGCCCCTTAGCTCGAAGATAATTAAAATTATAAAATATTTTTTAAATGATTAACTTGGGACGTTAATATGTTTAAAAATAAAATAAAAACACCAAGATACATTCAGCTTTTAAAAAAAATTAGTTCTAAATTTTTTTTTAATCGTATTGCAAACGAGTCTAGCTTTGTAGGTCTCTGCATCTGCAATTTATTTGCGCTCAACCACAGTCCCTGGTTTAACATTATCCACGTATATCGAGTTTGCAACTTTGTGAAATTAACCAAATGGCTAAAAAAAATAGCACAGTTGCGAACAAAGGCATGTAGGCTTCTTAGAACGCACAGTGGAAATTGACCCTAATTCGACCCTTAAGAATGATTAATGTCTTAGAGCATTTGTCCGTAGTTGTTAATTATGCTAGAGCCAGCTCAGACCATTTTCCGGAAGAGAACGCCTGACCACGGGAAACTAACATCTGTCATAAAGGAGGGCAATCCATGTTGGCAGAATTCTGGTCGTTTAAATGCTCATTATTTTCAGAAACCTTAGGATCTCGCAAGGTCTTACATGAAACTTTAGAAAGCATGGCGATTACAAAGACTGATAGAAAAAAAAAAGAAAACTTATAGAGAAACGAAAGATCACATTGAATCGATATTTAAAGACAGCTGTGTTGAACGAATACTAGAAGTAAGACGAGATGTGACAAGAAATGCGACAGAGCAATAATCCTTTGCAGTACCGACCATATTATCATTACATGTTATGTCTTCTAACATTGTAGAAAGTCAGGGGTACCGATTACTCAATGATTACTCACCGGCACGATTTGATTGGTCGATCATAGGCTGGACTATCCGCCTTCTTGCATTAATGAACCTAAAACAGACAAAATTTTTAAATTTAGAACGACATTGACCGTATTTTAAAGACCTGTGGAAATAAAACAGAATTAGTTTGTTTATCTTAGCAATTCCCGAACAACAAGCTGGATGTAACAATATATTCGATCAAGATCTACATAGGGGCCAATATTCAGCTCACCCACAGACACGGAACAGTGTTTGGGAGTTGTATAATTATGTAAAGTTTAGTTTTCTCGCGCCTTGTTAAAATATATTTGATGTGATCGTCATGGAGATCCCAGTTTTTGTATTTGACAAAGTTTTGTGCTTTTATGGGAGTTAGGGAGATGTAATGAATTGTTGTCTCTTGATTATCACACCTGCTCTGCTGTTGGCCTTAAATCACCAGCAGAGATGAGAACGATCAATTTTTCTTCATTACGGCCCGAGCTATGACACATTGGGAGATCTTCTTGATGGCAGTCGGGACCCTTCCTGCCCTCATCAACACACACTTTGATGAAGTCTAGATAGCTAAGTCCATGTTGAGAGATGCCATCGCCAAACTCGTCCAGTATATAGGACATTAAGAAGTGGAGAACGAGCGGGAAGCCCGGCGAGAAGGAATTGTCTATCTAGGATTTCTGTGGAGGGGTCAGTGTTTAATCTTCACAAAGGTCATCCATCTCATCCCAGCCAGCATTCAGACCAAAGATTCGCCAATACGCCAACCACTTCCCTAGAACTCTTTAATTGCGCTCCGATGATTCCCCTAAATTCCACCGTCTGCCGATTGAGAGTATCGAAGAAGAATAAAGATCGCTTATTGAAAGCCAGAAACCAATAGCTGTTTGGATATAGTGACCGAGGATTGGAAGCGCTGTTATGTTTTAACTATCGCTGGCAGATGCTAGTATGTGAAGACGTGTGTCAATAACAAGTTTGACTTTCTTTGGTGAACTGAAACATCTCCAGTAGAAGACGAAGTTTCGTAAGAATAATTGTTCAACGATAAATTCCCAGTTGTTTGGCACTTTGATACTAGACCGTGAAGTAACAAAAAGTTTGCCAAGAACGAGGTGGTGAGAAAGTTGGCCGAGTTATATTTGTCTGAGGTTTAGCGTTACATTTCAGTAACAAGCCAGCTTGTCAGAGAGATTCTCAGATGGAATGATTAATTGTTGGGTACATGAGTTTGGCGCCAGGCTGGGCCCAGGCCAGCCAGCTGCCTGCTCGCTTTGCTACAACAACTGTTCGGCTCTCATTAACGTTCTAACCCCCTGACCCAACACTTGGCGATCAGCGGCCTTACTACTAAAAGTCAGATAACTGTCGGGCTATTGGAACTGGAAAACAGTACAGTAATTAGAAAAAGGCCTTTTTTTGGTGATTAATGCCCTGTGTTGAGTGAGAGGGATATATTGCGGGCAGAAGAATCTAGCCAGACCACTCCATCTTGCAAATTACATCTTCATCTCCCATTATAAGATAGGGTTACGACTGGATACTAACCTAACTACTAGTTTCTTCCGCTATCATTACGGCTGATATAACAGTAATGGCTTCAGTCCTAATAGATAAGAAATGTTTGTCCCTATACCAAGAATCAGTCTGTAAGTTTATCACCAGAAATTCAATTCTGTCTTTGTATTTTTGCTTTACTTTGCCTCTCTGTGAACCATGTTTGAAACTGACCAGAGTGTATTTTTACTTTACTTTGCCTCTCGGTGAATCATGTTTGAAACTGACCAGAGTGTATTTTTGCTTTACTTTGTCTCTCGGTGAACCATGTTTGAAACTGACCAGAGTGT
>JARDVA010000001.1:999404-1016142 GCA_030265315.1 Mopalia swanii
GAAACTGACCAGAGTGTATTTTTGCTTTACTTTGCCTCTCGGTGAACCATGTTTGAAACTGACCAGAGTGTATTTTTACTTTACTTTGTCTCTCTGTGAACCATGTTTGAAACTGACCAGAGTGTATTTTTACTTTACTTTGTCTCTCTGTGAACCATGTTTGAAACTGACCAGAGTGTATTTTTACTTTACTTTGCCTCTCGGTGAACCATGTTTGAAACTGACCAGAGTGTATTTTTCTCTAGCCAACCTAGAAGGGGTGTCTGCCACCAACATGATGTACTACTACCCATTAAGGGGACCATTGTTAGGCATGGTTATACTGATCAGCCCTAAATTGCTCTTATATTCCGAGCTGTCTGCTAATCAGTGTTGTAGTTATTTCCCTCACGACACGAGAACGCCTGTAACGAAGCTAATACTAGCAAGCAACTGGTAATTACAGCATAAACATTGCTGAGACGCTTCGCTGTGTTCATCTGCCATTTAATGAACTTCCTGAAACACAGTGGTTAAGAATAAAAACAAAGATAATCACTCCGTGATAAAGCAGTTAACAAATTAGACTGAAAACAAAATCCTTAATAAGAGTAGATAATTAGGTCAAATCTTCTTCCCAATTCGCACATGTGAATGGGAACAACTATGTTGATCTCAATAACAAAATATAATTTAATTTATAGTGTATTTTTACTTCTTTATTATATTTTGTCTACGATGCCAGAATTTATTTATGAACTGTAACATATCTTTTAAAAGTATCTTAATGAATATTGGGCGGATGCTAGATATGTGCGGTTTCGATGGGCGCATGGTGAATGTGCATGCCCCGGGGACGGGATGAGAAAAGCATTCGTTGCTGATGTCATTAGGTTTTGTTTAATGTTGGTAATGGCATTACCGAAACCCTTCACTTCTGCGCAGAGCCATTCTTGCCAATTATCTTGGCGTTGCTATTTGGCACAGAATTGGATCAATATGTAGGCGATTAGCCATGCAGACTCGAGCTTCAACCCAGACTGCTAGGCTCCAGCGAACATAACAAATGGACAAAAGATACAATAAACAACATTTTTATTGACCATTATTGACCAATGATTTCAATTTTCCCCCTTATTGTTTTCTAGTCTGACCTATGTAAGCCTGAGGAGAGATCAGTTGGCTTCTATCCCAGACCAGACAGACAGCCAAGCACGCTAGTTTAGGATAAGCCAGGATTTTTTTCTACCCATTTTCCCGCACATTAACGTCAATAATGAGTGCATTCAAAGCGGATTGTCTTATCTGAGGCTGCTCTGACTAAATAAAATCTTCTTTTCTATGATTAATGAAGCCTCCTGCTCGATGTAACGGTTCTAATGTAGGAAACACGATAACACTTTTACTCCTAAAAATTACAACAAAAGCGTAATTGAAAAGATGACGGTTTATCTGCGGCCTCTTTTCGCCGAAGTTTATGTATCTATATGTCCATAACCTTTCTACAGTTTAATAGTTTGGAAAGACATTGCAGTTACTCATTTTTATATACGTTTGGTCGTGACTTGTTGAAGAAAACTAAATTTGGTTTTAAAGAGAAACCATCTAGTTGTGCAGCGGACCATTGTCAATAGGCTATGCGCACCGCGCTGTCTCAGGCATGTCAATCACTGGTCGATTATCCTCCAATTGACGTCTCTTCGACCTTTTTAACTTGGTTTCTGAGAATCTAGCCTGAAGCCTGATCTGCCTTTCCTGGTACATACAACGTTAACCTTGTAATGGAATAAAGCCACCAGCAAACCAAACACTTTGGTTGAATTACGGGGATTGAGACGTTGGTAAAATACCACCAGTTTACCCATTAACCGGGTTTTTTCTCCACCAGGAGCAGCCGATGTTAACAATGTATCACTTAAAAATGTTTTTCCAGTATAACCTTTCACATAGTTAGGTACAGAAATAAACAAAACATTACGGCTCATGTCGCTGTGAAGTTGTTGATTATCGCGATAATCATGTATGATTATGATTGTATTTAGAGTTTACCACTTGGTTAAATATTAGGAAGATTAATGCAATCCTTGTCTACAAAACACTGGGTACTAGGATGAACATTCAATATGTTACTGGGAGAACATCGTCGTTCAGTATTACGATCAAATTAAGTTACATTTATATGAATGAAACGCGAGTTACATTAACGTGCCTAAAGTTGGTTACGGTTTGACGAACATAAGTATGTACTTTGACAAATAAGTTGAGAATAATGGCACCAAAAAACACTAATTAATCATTCCAAGTGTTTTTTCTGTTGGAAGTTCGAAGCTTGATTCAGTCACGTAGCGATGTGGATTTCACATGAAGTAGAAAAGGCGTTAACACGTGCTCCGAGCCTAGCAACATAAAAAATTCACCATGACCCAGGGCATTCAGCCCCTTAATGTGGACAAGACATCAAAGTTTCAAACGGCCCCGTGAGCTAAAATATACTGGTGTCTTGGATGAACGCGACAAACCAAAACACAAACCGGCAATAGCAAGCAAGATACGGGAAGTAGACCATGCCTCCTTATCTTCTACTCTACAATTCCTCCTCTATCGGAAAGGTCTAGGGAACTGAGGTGGAAAAACAGTGCATGAGGGATTTGATGGATAGAGGAGGTGGTACTGGTTATGAATAGGTGAGCGACCCTAAGGCTGATTGCTGTTAATATCCTAAGTTTTCTACTGGTACTGATCTAGAACACAGGAAATGGGGAAGCATCTAATCATTAGACTAGGCTAGGCCCGTCGAGCCCTTTCCATGCCCCATGGCCATGCTAGCAGATCTTGCTTCCTGTGCCTAGTAGAGAATTTTGCCACCGATCCATTATTCATCAAATTCATCATTAAAAAGTTCTTGTATTCCCTTAAATCTCAGCACTGTCTGTTGTTTCCACTCGTTTTGATCAAGAATATTCTTCAATATCCAAAACGGTCTTCTCCATGCACCATTGGTAACGTGTAGCTACATATACATCGTGAGGAAATTAATCGTGTTCCCATCTTAGTAAACAATACATAGACAAGAGTATCTCTAACTACATTGAATTACATCGCCCTGGTAGGCAATGTTCAGAGCAAGGATCAAAAGTTGCAAAAACACCATCAAGGATTGTGTTGTCTTTGTTATTACTCGACAAATGGTTTGTCATTTTGATTTTACTATTACTGATAGTTTTTATATATATATAAATTTACCACAATCATCAACCATATAATGTAAACATAAATTGGAACAGAATCATCAAAACACTGCTTAAATCTACAGATGCTGAACATTAATAAAAATAATGATAAGGTGGGTAGCTAGCAGGTCCCGTCAAAGGCGCATTTGAAATAACACCATTTCAATTTCAAACAGCTTCTTTCTTCTATGTCGAAAGGATATGATACTTATCATATATGTTGGCATTGCTTGGTGGAAAAAATATTGATTGTGGTATAAGGCGAAGGCAGCTAAAATAAAGTTTGTCAATTTATTTTCTAATGGGTATAATCGGAATGCAGTTTTGAGAAAATTATGCAATTTGTCATATTTTCATATGGAATCCCTTGAAATACAATATCTTCCATTGTCCCAACAGTAGAAGGTAACAGTCCAAGTTTGGCATTAATAGGCGAATTATTTTAAAGCTATTCATTTCACAGCTTAAACTCAGGACAATGGTTACATGTGCAATAATAGCATGTACTTGACAGTGGTAGACAATTTCATCGTTGCAACGAAAGGATTTCACAATTAAAATAGGACTTTAGTATGTGAATTTGTTTAGAAGTTTTAGTGTTTAGCATATACATGATTGAGTATCGCAATATATGCTAGGGGCCTGGGATTTGTTGAAATATTATCGAATCTTTCATTGCAAGAGGCAGAAGCTGTCTAGTTTTAAGTGCATCGGTTAATTTTTTTTCAAGTTATTGACAGTAAAATGATGCAAACACAGCTATATTATTTTGCGGAGTTTCGTCAGATGCAATAGCATCCGTGGTTGTAACAAGAAGTTTGAAGTTGATCGGCCAATTCGATGTAAAAATGTACAATTCGACATCCATATATTTTTAACAGGAAAAATTAAATAATTTAATCTGGAATTTATTTTCAAGCAATACTGATCATAATAACAACTGGCGTGACAACTGAGGAATTGTGCAATGCTGGCCTAACTACTTTGTGGAATTGTATGACATCCGATGCTAAAAGTCGTTTTCACGGATTCAAAGTTTATCGGTGAAGTTACCATATTCACTCACAACATTCTTGTGATGTAGGGAGGAGAGACAGAAGGAACGAAAGGGAAGACAGACTGCAACAATATCAAGTCCCCTTTTCATTCATGGCGGGGAACAAAAACGTTACTATTGTATTTCTCATTCAACCACCTGAATTAGATCATACCCTCTTGCTACTTTCAAACGTTCTGTTCCGTTGGGAGAACCCAAGATTAATGTTAGACTTGTTTGGCTTGGTGGGATAAGGGTAGCGCATTTAGAGCGACCTAGACGTAGCCCTGGGGAGAGTTTTATTTCGCTATCTACCAAACTGCTTCTCTATCCGCCTTATCTATGATAGGAGGACAACCAAGTGACAGCTAATGACCAAAACTGCTACTTTCTTCAGACGGCCCATACATCAACTCACTCTGTTTCGCTAAAGGCGTACACCATCAAATTGTACTTCTCCCAAAGGTCATCGAATGTGACCTCTTGGTTAGGGACATGTGTAATAAGACAAGCATATGAAGGAACTGTCCCATAATGAATGTAGAAGTTGACTGGTCAGAGAAAAAACAAACCACCGGAAAGACAAACAAATCGGCCATTCGCTGAGAGGGGAGATCTTTATTCTGACCATCCCGATTCACTGTAAACACTGACCTAGTAAATCATAATCAATGACTAGACCTACACCATATCAACTTAATCTAGCCCTAATCCACCTGGCCTGTCAAAATACACCATAAACTGTAACCGTGACGGGAAGAAATCATCAGTGACATGTGCTGTCTAACGTCGACACTTTTCCTGTCCAGTTAACTGTCAAAATAGACTGACATGTGAACACATTTATCTCCCTTTAAGCGCTAAAGCCATGACCTGTAAGCGCTACTAAAATTTATCAGCATCATTATTAATCAGCTGTATATTTACCCGAGCGCTTACTCGTGTTTCGCTACTCGCCTTAAGAGTCTGTCAAATTAATTTGCGTGATATGTCCACATGACAGTTTCAAAAGGTTTTTATATCAATTAAATCATAGTAATTTAACATAAATGAGGAATCCCGTTATCAGAAGTAAACTACACGAATGGTGTAGATGTTGATTTGACTGTGTGTAGCACAATCCCGAATCTCTTATGACTGACCATTTTGTATCTGAAGTGTCTCTAATCTTGAATAATATTAGCGATATCGAGTCATAAATGATTCAGCGGTCAGCATCGGATAGAGTCGTGGAAACTATTAAAGCGGCTTCTAGTCAGTGTTTATTTCTGTTGAACACAGTCTGTATGAATATTTGCCAGTCATTGACAGTTTGGAGGCAAAAATCAACTAGAACTTACACAGTTGAATGGATAATTCATTCTCTGGCGGGCGAGGTGCTTCTCTGGAGAGACAGGCGGACAATGAAATGTGACATGCTCGAGTATCATATTCTATCCCAGTGGGCCAGGGGATGGTAACTAGTGGTGTATCAGCAAGCTCAGTCTCAAACCTAATACTGATATATCACCTTTACCAGCAATCGCTTTACACTAGATTCCACAAAGACTCGTGAACACGAGTGTCAGAATTCGGGTCGAGCATTTAGAGACGAATTTGGTTTGTTTATTAGTCAACTGATTCGCCGGAGTACTCTGTTTTTTATTTGTTCAAGAAATGATCTGTCTATGCCGGAGTGTAACATGTTTGAGAGAATCAAAATCAAAGATGACAACACGAACGGACAACCTCCGACAGTGAAGTAGTTTCGAAACCAATCAACCAGCCAAGGTCTATCATATCTTTAGAATCAATTCCGTCTTTCAAGGAAAGTCAACCATATAGGTTTTTGTCACAGAGACACCACGGCCAAAAATACCCATCTATTTCAGATTTACCGTATATATACTTTACAGCAAAAGCTCACCAACTCGTTCAAGTTATGTGTTGGAAGAGAACGTTCATTTATCACTTAAATAGAGGATACTTGTTGAAGATGCATTCGAGCGTTATGATTTTGTGTTTTGTATCGACAAGAGCTAACAAATTGCAGGTACTGGCTCTATTTAACGATCAGCTCCTGTAGCGTGTCTGCTTAATGGGGGAGAGTTTTCTGACACGGTTTGTGAAAGGTAACAATGTGCTATGAAGGTTATAAAGCTCTTACTTAGACTGGCGATCTTAAATCTGTCATAATATGCCAGCGTTTGATTTACGACCAACCTCTCTTGCTGCCCACAAATACCCAATTAAAGCAACGCCACGGATTAGGACACTTTCTGTTTACAGCTTCTTACCCTAGACTCAACTCTCAAACTTATTTTACAGTTTTCTCTATCGCTTTTTTATTTGAACAAGATTAACGAAGAGTCCTTGATGTTGGGTAGGGGTGGAGACTCCGGGAGTACACAAATGTTTCAAGCACTTATACGTGGGATTTTAAAAATTATATGGATTCGTCTCAATACAGTTGCGGGGATATAAAACAGCTAGGACCGTAATAATGCTAATTGAAGAGTTTAACGACCATGCTATAAACACACATGTTGTCTGAAGACTTTATGAAATGTGGTTTATATAAATGGATTACATTTAGAGCAGGTTTATGTGTTTGATGCGCGAAGCACGTACAGCACCGACTTAGTATATACAATCCTATTCACGAAGACCAAGCCAAGACCTACACTAAATAAGCCTGATCTACACTTGTGTTGATTATACATGGACTCCTTAATGACAAGGATTATCTGCTCAAGATAAATTAGATTCTTGGAAGAGAAAAAAAAAACAAGAAAAGAAAACAAACAAAACATTATAGTCCAAGATGACAGGTAACACCGTGTTCGACTTCACAGAAAAAATGCATTATCACGAATCAAGAGCGGTATAAAGTCACGTTTGGCCTGCGGTAAAACTCTGCTAAAGGTCGAGGAATCCAGATTAACAGGCTTACTGGAATTCCATTCAACTTCAACCAGATCTATGTCTTCTCCCCTCATCTATATATTTTCTCTCATCTAAATATATATACAAACACGCGGCGTAAGATAATAACTGTCAAATCTTTTGTTCATCTAAAATACGTCAAACACATTGATTAAATTGGCATGAGGTCATCAACTGTTCACCTCTGTCACATATCAACCACCAATTAAACATTCACTGTATCACCAGGGGTTTTGTTTACAAATATTTATAGAGCAAAAATCGTCCTCACCATTATTGCTGGCGCTAAATGACATGGACATTTTCAAAGTGTACTAGAAACATTATTTAAATGAACGCTCCTGCTTTGTTGCGTTAAAGATACAAAAGTTACTATAATTTTTCGGCAAAACAAAAAAATACTGTTACAAGGCTCTTTGTATTTGCTGCATAAAACAAGGTAGATGTTGATAGGATGTGGGCAAAACCACTCACACAGACAAATAAGAATGGCTTCATTTCGGATATGGACTCTTCGTATCTTGGAAGTATGGCCACTTAAAGTTGAAATATAGGGGGATAAACAGAGCATCTCTGAGAGTACAGGCTTCATTTCCGGGCTGGTCTAATTTGACAAGTCACAAGTGTTGAAGTCTTGTGCTTAGTTAAACAGCAAAGCAGGCTAGACCATGAAGATGTCGTGTTTTTTCCTGGGGCATCCATCAAGTGAAACATGGCCCTCAAGATGGGGTTCATGTGTCGAAGGAGCCCTCCGATCTCCAGAGGTCGACCAGCCGCTCAACATAGCTGCCTAATAAATTACCCACCCTGCCAGCTTTCCTTCATTTAGTTACCATGGCAATGCAAATTAAAATTCTGATAAGGGATTGAAAACAACATTAAAATGTAATTTGAGATGGGTGCTGATAAGGTTGGGGAAATTATCAGCCCCGAAGAAGCTATAATCAATTTTAAAGCTATTTCTGGGACTAGACGTTATGTTGTCGCTTCCGTCTAACAATGCCATTAGGCTCAAAATTCTCCAGCTTTGGGGTCAAAGGTGCTGAACCATTACGCGGACATAAAAATATGTTATAGACGATTATCTTCTAAGATTTCGCCGGCTGTACGCCGTCAAAACAGGTTTATATATATATATAGCGAAGGAATACAGTACCGTTCTGACAGCATGCCATCAGCTGCTGCATTTAACCCAATCATACAAAATCAAAAGTATCCACCCGGTACAACTCTGAGAGCGAGAGCCAAAGACTAAGTTAGGGAGAGCCCAACGATTTACCAGAATCACGTCATTCAAGCTATTAAATCTGTTGCTGTGATGCCAAAAGGCAAACTGTTCAGATACATTATCCACGGAAGCTGTATCAGAGTTCCTCTGGCCTATAGAATTGACTTAACGAGTATGAAGGGGTGTAAGGCTCCGAGAGAGCATACCCTGAGAGAAGAATCCCCTCACCGGGCCCCTCATTCCCCTTGACGGGACAGACACTAAGTAGCTATCGCAGCAGAGAAATTCTATCACAATGATACACTGTGTATCATTAAAACCCCATTAACTGCAGGAATCTGGCAACATACTGGGCCTTATACCTTATTTAAAGGCACGTTTCCCTCACGCCATTCAGTCGGCCCATCCCGAAACGCAGGTCTACTTTAACTTCCTGTGTATACTGATCCGAAATTGTGGGACAAACAATAATCTGTAAGCACTACATGCCTCATTCTACAGTCGCCATAAGTCGATTATAGACTTTTTTTTGGCGCCGAAGAAAACTATTCCGTTTGCTAGAATTCACCAAAAGCTCAACACCTGGCCACAAACAGCTCGCGGATTATCAACGAAATCATTTAACATATTATCATCAGTTTTTGGAACTTATTGTTCAAAAGAGTACCATCTGCAGTACATTAAACTTATACAATAAATGTTTAAAATATATAATAAGGATTACATGTCTTTTATTGTTTAGTCTACTCGGACCCCGCCCTACTAGTGATCAACTTGGTGGGCACAAGGTCACATCACACTTGTTTAAAACGTAATATCAATCATCAAGATTTCTTTTTGTTAGAAACAAGCACGTGAAAGGGTTTTTTTCTCCAAATTGCGGGCCGTTTAATATGCCAAGAGTTACTTTGTTTCTCTGCCGCTGTCTAAATACGAGCAAAAGCCATCGTATATGCCTCTTATTTTTATGCCCTGACGTCGGCGACACTCGGACGAGATAAGCCGATGCATCACAGTGGAATCCCTTACTTCTCTTCCTCTTAGTCGAGCCCATTGGCAGCAATTTCCCTTCATTTCAGGAAATTACTTTACTCCATGTTCCTAATCACTGAGCAGCTAATGAAATTCTGACCCTATCCACCAAGAATTATTAATTTCATATTGAGGATGAGCTCTGCAGTCAGTGCCGCCAGTTAAACAGCATGGATTGCCGGCACCTTAAAATTAAGAACAGCGTTTGAATTGAACCATATTATAACGTGCTCTTACGGCGTAAAATGGCCTGAAAAGAGAAGGGCGTTTGTGCATAAACACACATGGACGGTTACCCATGAGAAATGGCCGGGAGTACCTGGCTGAACAGCACTGGCTGCAAGGTCTGATGGCCCTAGTACTGCTAATGGCTCAAAAGGAAATTAAATTTGCCCAATTAAGGCCAGTTGTGTTCGATAGAGAACAGCCAGATCGTTCGGATGCACAAATTTCAGAATCAGCTGGACTCAGATTACTGTTAGCCATTCTTGAATCTGATCTCCGGGTAAATCTGTTGATGAAATCTCACGCAGTAGAACACGTTGTTAAACTAAATCAGCAACAAGGAACGGGTTGGGTTATTTTGTTACTATTTCAATGGTCTGAATTTAAGAAAAAATGTCCTCTTAAATCACAACTTCATGCACTAAAACACATTCTTAAAATATCCCTTCAAAACTAGACATACTGAAAGAAGCAGACCACATGACCAGGAAAATGACACTTGAGGAAAAAGCGTTGATTCCATATCTCCTGAGGGGGGAGAAAATGCACTTTCTAAAGGTCCAACTTTGCCCCCACTGATTATTACCCAAAATTAATAAATACAAATCTGCAAAGGAAGAGTAAGCCTATTAGAGATATCTCATTGAAATGCAGGGAACTGCTAAATCTGGTTTGCTTCTAATTAACCCGTACCTTTTCAACTAGATAGCTGGGACAAAAGCATCAGATAGCTTGTGAAAATGTCATTATGCCTGAACACTTTCTATTTGAAAAGAGTCGGGAAACGGCCACGATAAAGCCGAGCATTAACTGGAATCGGGCAAGGCGGGGGATAATACCGTGCTGCCTTAGGGAGAACCATGCAATTGCTAGCCGTGTGATTTACTCTGAAAGGCAAACAGGGATGCTGAGCAAGTCCACTGAGAGGTGCAACTCTTTATCATCAGACAGACAGGCACCAGAAAAATACCAAAACATCCATCTTTCTCCTCATATCTGAATGGCGTTTTAACATAACAGTTTTCTATTAGTCTTCAATACACATACAACATTTGTTTCGCTTTCTGTTTCAAATAACTACCCCTGTAATAAAACAAATCAGCCTGAGCAAATCTACCTTTGCCCATTTTGTAACATATAGTATATTGTGGAAGAAAGGAAAGACGTTTTTGACGGGCGATAAGTAGCAATGCAGGCGATTCTATTATCAGTCGATCTCCCTTTGTAGTTATATCCTATATCAAGGAATACTAGTGGTGTCCTGTGCAGCACACCTGTAGTGTGGAACACCACACCTGGAGTGATCTGGACCTATCGAGGAGCGGCCGCACCAAGATCTTAGGCCAGACAAAAGCAGCTAAGTCTGATAGGGAATTCGCGTGTTTAGTAGCACTCAATCCTTGCCTTCATTGACAATTTACTTCTACATTCGTTTGTAACTAGCTCCCCCAAATTACAGGCTGTTACAGCGGCGGGTAATCAGTTCTCTACTCACCTCTATTGATTACACATAAGAAACAAAGTACAAAATACACACTAATCTCCAAAGTATATAAACAGCTCCTAACCCTCCATACACATCCGTTCACTAAGAAAGAAATTAATCATAGGGAATTTTAATTGATTGGAAATAATCGATACAGGGGAATTATCCGTCGGCTGGACGGGATAAAACTACGTTAAATTTGTTGTCTTAACATATATAGAATGGAACACGTTCCATACCTAGTAAACTGTGTAGTTAACGGTTTAATTAAGAAATTGATTCCAAACGTAAACGTCTGATTTCGGAAAGCAAAGGGACAAAACTATGCAATAAAACCTCAATGGTGTTCTCTTAATTCTTAATTCCATGCACCGATGTATACCTAGTTACCTGGGACAGCAATCTTGTTCGTCTGGACACATTATTAAACCAAACAGTATAGTTCAATTTACAGTCTATATACTAAGAGTATTAAGCATGTTTGCTTGGACGCATTACGTCCAATATTTCAATCGGTCTGATGATTACATCCTGGGATTTACTGGTGCCTTCAAGAACTAGTCTGCTTGCTCAGTTAACAATGAGAATTATCTGGTTTTGCTTGAGTGACCATCGCTTACCAGTGAAACCCTAGGCAAGAACAGAGTGGAGCGAATTACTCTGAACATCCTTATGTACACAAGTGATGATTAGGTGGTCATTAAAGTCACTAGAGCACGGGCACGATCTCGGTTTACCTATACTACCTTTTGATCTCAGTCGGTAAAACCACACAATGTTACATGCAATCTAAGGAAAGTGGAACAGCCAATAACTAGTATTACGAGACATGCAATCGAGGCGTCTGGCAATCGCGCATACGGAAGGTCATAGGTTGAAGTTCACATCAAAAACAATATATAAAGAGACATGCTTCAACACCTTTCTAAATAATTCAATATTCAAATATATGGAATATGAGTGATCAAATCTAGAACAAAAGCTAAATTGTAACGGCGTAAAAAGGGTTCATTGTATTGAATAGTCAACTTTATGTAGTAGACAAGACTAGAAAGCTGATACACTTGCTTCTAATCTGAAATTCAAGTTGGCCACAAATGTGATATAAAACCAGCAGACCTTGAAGGTCGTTGTCTGTATATTGGTATTTAAAGTTCATTTACAAGCGTTATACCATGTCAGAAGTTAATCTTACAAAAGACTTGAACTATTTAGCATTAACACCACACGGTGATCAGATCAAACTATTTATATACACATCAAAGACATGTTTACTCCACTTTGATGATTGTCTTCTTTATTTACTTTTATTTTGTATCTTTGACAAAAAACTCAATTAAATGACATATGTATATCTACTTGAATTACCGAACACCAATAACCAGTTTTGAGGGCCTGTAATGCGAATTTGAAGGCAGGCCTGAAGATGTCAACGGGATTTAAACCCACCAAAAGACAAATCTTCATTAAAAAATGACAAGAAAACACCGTTCGTGACCTTAATAATGTATAATTCACCTCACACATAATCAGATTACATTTACAATGACAAACCGTATTACAGTCTGATAACGAACAGCGAATGTACCAGGCACCACATCAATTAGTCAGTATACGATCACTAACAAATTCTCTATATCGCTTATTTTACAACAGATATAGTATTGGTTGTTTTAACTCTAATGTGAATATAACGTAATCCACTCTTAAATAAACCGTATAATGGTTTTCACGAAAAATCGTCACGGATTTCCTACTCGCTGAGAAATAAGACCCGACTGCATTTTCCTCTAATTTAATGTAGACGAACTGATCAGACTAATGCACATATTCTACCTGTTTTCGAACTCTTCTGACCTGGCTGTGTTTATGTTCTGATATCAGATTTCCAACCTGATGCCTTCAGAAGAACGGCCGTAATGCAGATGAGACAAGGCCTCAAAGAGTTATCTATGGTTGACAAAACTGGAGGAGTTATGACAGGGCGTTGGTTATCTATACTCAGGACATTCAAGAGGAGCTCTAACTTATGGTTTTCGGAAATATTGAAGAATATTAGCCATTAGCTTGTCCACTGCAGTAAGACAGAGTGAAATCAGTCGTAAAATTGTAATTATCGGCCCCAGTGTCCATAAACACCGACCCATGATGATACGGTGAGGCAGGCATTGTTTAGATCACTGCCTTCTGCACCAAGTCATTTTCAGCTAAATCTCATTACAGCCTATAGCATTGTGGTGAGCTGACTCAACGCACAAAGACCCTACCACAACTCTAGTTCCCACGGGAGGCTGCGGCCAACTTTCCTCCAATAACTACCAGGTTCCGTAAGAAAATCAAGAAATCTCCTGACTCTGTGCCAAAGCCCTTTTTTGTTGCCACCCGCTTATGAAAAGCTCCCGTTTAAAGAGAGAGTCATAATAGGAACATCTCGGGAGCCACATTAGCGGAGAGAAACACAGGGCTCTGAGGACTGTCTTAATAAGGTTTGTCCAGTACTTGGTTATCTAGGCTCCCTCTCTAAACGAGAGCCTTTAACAAAGCACAAATTGAGCTTAATGCTCCAATTCGGTCAGCATTGCAGCCGAGTTTAGCCTGGCAAGAGACCGGCAAAAGGAGATGCAATTTCCTAAAGTTAGTCCAATAGAATCTGCTGACAATTATTCTGGATATAATTAAGTAATTCGAATTGCAGACTGGAAATAAAGCCTGGTCTGCAGATAGATGGTAACTGGGTCGTCTGCTCGACTAATGATAGATAATGATGATGATGAAGATAATGGTTATCAGAAGGTCATTATTGGGTCTTATTGATTTACTGATGGTCAATGCTACGGTCATCTGGACAACACAAAATAGTTTCCTTGGCGGAGACTGGATTGGTGGGTGGGTGGAGCACAACCTGGAAAAGAGGCCAACCTTTTCAATGCCGGTTGACATTTACTCCCGCTATTGGGGCGCCCCCACACAGGTAGTATAGATACAGTTATAGGACCAAACAGAATCCAGCTTTCGTCAAAGATAGAGTTGTCCCTAATCACAATTAACGTATTCCACGAAATTCTTTTTTCCGACAACCTTAAATTCGATAGAGACAACTTCAGTAGATGACGCAAGACATTCTGTAATTTAGTCCATCGAATACCGTATAGCATATTTTGTGTTTGCAAACTCAACATACTAGATTCTTGCTGTTTTGTTGTTGTTTATATTATTTATTTTAGTGTGACAGCATCGTGCGATGTTCCTAGAGCGGCCAGTATAACCAGATTTGTGGGTGAAACTCATGAATAAAATCGTCTTTGGGAGAAGCTGGTTTGACTTCACTCCATCTCCGAGGGAGGATAGAGCACGGTTGTTTCTGCTTAGAGAATGCATTAAGCTAGGGGTAACTCAAAGACAATGGTTACTCTGAGTCATTTGAAAGCAGCCGTCATCATTGATTATGGTTATCGAAACGACAATCAATAAAGGCGGTCAATGCTCAAGAGCATAGAGCAAAAGGTTCAATATGAATGGGTTTGTCTATATTCTACACCTTTGCTGTTTGGGAAATCAAAAACAATAAAAAAAAAGGAAATGTATAAAAAGAGAAATAATTTTAGACACATGGTTCGAAGAATAATTAATAATGCAAGAACAGTTTTTTCAAAGCATGCTACTACACATTATCAATTTAAAGAGGCCAATCTTGTAAAAAAAATATATACATAACAACACTTGAACAGCATTTTTTTCAGACTACTGAACGCGTTTTGATATATAGAACTTAAATAACTTCAGATGTATTGGGTCTGTAATTTGCTTATGTTTTTTCTTAGCTGAAGCACACTTGGAAGCCCCGAGCACATAAATATATTACTCCTTCACCATTCGATGCGATTACAAGAGAATTACCACAAACTAAAATACATAGACAATTAATGATAAGAGATGTATCAAATACTCGCGTATTTTTTATTATCTGTACCTTAATGACAATTATAAAAGGTGATTTACTTTCTGATAATACCATGTGATATTGTTAATGTGGTTTAATATGCTGATGGATTGTTAGCAATGTCAGGACACTTTGAGTGATTTAAGCCCGGATTAAAGGCCATCTCTTCTCGCTAGAATGTGGAAAATTACATGGGTATCAAAAACACTTATGTTGTCTACAGGTTAACTATATAGACACCTTACCTTATATAATTGTGACAAGATTATGGAAGTCAGGTATTAAAGTAGATAGATAATTCACGTATGGGATAATCTATCATTGTATTTTAACAGATATATCATTGTATGCATGTAGAGAAATATTCATAGGATTCCATGAAGGCTGTAGATCAATCACTCGAGCCTTCTAACATGAACTAACTAACCTTCGTCATTAATAAAACCTCATCAAGTCACTCTATACAGAGGATAATGTTGAGACGCTTACAAATTAGTTTACCTACGCTATTTCATGACCAGCAGACCTGTCTATCTTAAATGAAATTTAGGTGTAAAACGACTTTTAAAGAAGTATTTTCTACTTTTATAAATTTCTTTTCGACTATTGTCTGTTCTCTTTCCTATTTTTTTGTGTTGCCAATATGGATTTATAAGTCAGAATTTAAATGTCTGCTTTTTGTGAAGTATTTAACATGTTTGGCATGTTGGTGTATTCAGCATAAACTCCCAGTACAAAATACTTTTTAAAAAAACACAACAAAGGCTGGTCTGGGTTAGCTATAGGTATTGTGTCTTCTATCATTTAATCAAATCATAAAATATAATATGTCAAAAATGTTGATACACTAAAATAAAATGTAAGGGCACAAATTTTGTTTACATCCTTGTATATTTTGTAAATCAATGGTTTTCTCTGCCTTCATGTTTTGACACAAAAAAACACAAACAAACACAAAAGATGTTAATAAAATAGGTTAAAAGAGTTTAGCCTTTTAGAGGATATCTTATTGTTCCAAGCATATAACTTTCAATAAATACAAAATTTAAATTATTTATATATTTATAACACATTCACTATTTTTAAAAAGATGAACTCTGCTATGATTTCTAGGAGAGGAAAAATGCTGTAGAGTAGCTTATCAGACGATCTCTATGTTAAATATGCAGAAGCCTGGAGTGGGCGGGGTTAAGTTCTAGGCCGACCCCCTGCTGATGCTCTCTTAGCTAATTGTACTAATAACAGTCAAGCTGAGCTTTGTTTACCTTCCAGCCAAGAGGGGGGTCAACTTTAACGGCTGTTTGTTTATCAAGGGCACATGAATGGGTGGAGAGAAGTCTAACTTAGCCCCAAGGGTGGGACAGAGGGAGGGAAAATAGGTCTGCCAAAATCCAATTATTATAAATCCTTTTTGAATGTAAAGTACAATAAAAAAACTTTAAGGAAAGTGCAACAGAAAATGAACAGTAAAATGTTTTTGATAATTTGGTTAATAACAATTATAGAATTTATACTAATTGCTTATTTAGCATTGTATCTTGGTTCAACAGTTTGTCTGTGAAAATTCCGGCTATCATCATTTTTCATTCATATTTTCATACAATATATGTCTTTGAAAATTCCTGTTATCATCACTTTTCATTCATATTTTCATACA
>JARDVA010000001.1:1065424-1094527 GCA_030265315.1 Mopalia swanii
TTACATTGGACATAACTTGAACTGGATAACCTAATATAGTATGTCTTGTAAGGCATTTAATATCACGAGTTAAAATATACATGGTTTAGTACAATTGACCTAACTTCAGTTGACCCAAATTTTAACTTTATAATATCAAACTAAAACCTTGGCTTAAAAAACATTTATTACTCAAAGAAATGGACTGGTAGGCAGACAGAGTGACCATAAGTTAACCAGATCTCCCATTTCAAAGGGAAATCTCCATATTTTAAAGAAGAATCAATGTCAGTTAAAATCATAAATAGAATAATACAGCCATTTAAAGAGCAATAATAAACACCTTAAAAACGTGTCCTTTGCAAAGACGAATCCCTGACACAAACCCGTAGGTTTACTACGTGTGTCTCAGCTTAAATAATTCTACTCAGTATGAGCAAAATTACAGCCTTCAATAGAAGAAAAACTTTATCCAGCTAGGTTAATTTCTAGCTTTCTGATTTATTGATGTCTCCTCAATGTTTAAAATTTGAAAATTATGAAGAAATAAAAATATTATACAATAGATTGTTAAAAATAGCCTTGTAACATGTTTTTTTTCTGTACTTTCTTAAAACACATCAACGTGAACCAGGGATCAGCTGGCTTATTGACTTTTTTCTTTTTTATTAAAATGGTGATATAAAATAATTTTTCCAACATCATGATCGAAATAAACTTTGACAACTATATTCAGAGTATTTGTTATATGTTACGGATGTCACAGATCTTTATAAAAAGCATGTATACAGTACCGATTTGATATATGGGAATGTTGTAAAGAAAGACAAGGTCAATATTCATGTATATTGGGATGATGTTAAAAAGTAGAGGGTATAATGAACATTGAATACAAACTGTTTAATTACATATCATTAACTCTTTAAGTTCCAATCCATCAATCAACCAATCAAGCACCAATTACTAACGGGATTAATTTCTTCCTTTGCGCTTAACCATTTGATTTTAGAAAATCAAATCGACAACAGTAATCCATGATATGTAATGCAGGTTAGTATATGAATAGATTGTATAATAGTTTAAATGTTTTAAACTGTACAAACCTGCTTCACTTCCATTGTCTACATTTTGTGAGGTGTTGGACTGACTAGTGGGTATAGGTGTATCTGCAGATCGGGAGGATTGGGTGTCTTCGGGCTGATTAAAACTCAGACTTTGTGATGGAGGTCGCTGAAAATGACAAAAAAAAAGACATTAGTTTATGTGTTTGACAATTATATAAAAGATGCACATTTGGTTTCCCATATAAAATTCATTTGAAATAAAAAATATATACAGAATGCTATTCTTAAAATTTGTAAAATTCAAAATCATTTGGAAAAAGTTATTTCTGAATTTTGGGTAATCAAAATATTTTTGTGGACATTTGGGATAGCAATGTCTAAAATATTGTACTGTTGCTAGTTTCTAAGGCTGAAACTTTTAATGGAGTGATTTTAGGGAGGGGGGTGAGGAGGGGGCGAGGGAGGTGAGGAGGGGGCAAACTTAGCTGTGTTAGTCAACAATAATAAAAAGGATTGTGTTTTTATAACCTGGTATTTCCCAAATTTATTTGATACATTGAATAGAGCCGAAACATAAGAGACGCAACCATCAGCAATTGTTCTTCCAAAAAGAATAATTGTCAAAATGATAAGATAAGCTTATAAAACAACGAAATATTTGCCATAATAAATAGGAACACATCCTACACATAAAAATAAATATATGCTTTATTTAATATTTATTTGTTTTCATCTAGTGATTTCATAAACAAAATTTAATAGAGTAAATGAAATCAATGAAAGGTATATCCAAAAGATGAAAATCATATAAGTATGGAATTTTTAGGATTCTATCGACAGGCAAATACTAGATGGCGGCTTAAGCAGTTAACAACTAACCTTGTTATACCATTATTTTTCATCATCATATATTTGATATACATAAAGGGCAAGCACTCAAAAACATAGAGCGGTGAGTTAACTAAATCTCTGTTGTAATAGAGTTCTCACTATGATATAATAACAGGCCTAGTCTCCACCCGGATATCATAATAAACAGATATACTGTCCCACAATGGGATAACTTAGATATATTCCTCTTTAGCTGGTCATGTTATGACAGGTGCCAGCTGGAGTGGGTCAAATAACATTCTATATAGGACCAGTTATGGCTAATTTAGCTGGAGTCATTGTCAGACTGTGTCTAAACAATATATCACATGTGACAATTGTACCAGTGAACATCATAAAACACCACTGTCTACCCTCATCATTGCCACCATACCAGTTCACCTATTATAATCCTATATATAGTACACAAGCATCTTCCTCAAACAGAAAGTACTTTGAAAATAGTTTTTCAATTCTATTAGAGAACAAGCACTGGTACAGCGTGTTGTAACAATTGACTGTTTTCTCACTAGCTAGTATAAGCTTAGTCAATGACTCCATTGAAACTGAATTCCCACTACTCAGATATCATAAGTAACATATGAATCTCTGGCTAAACTCTTGATGTGTTATTATTGAAAACAAAACATACACAAAAAGTATCAGACAATACCAGCAGGTTTGTGTGTGTTTGCTCTTTTTTAATTTGAAATCAATATTTCTGAACATCTGAGAATGTAAGATATTGTTTTTTTTACCAAAAAACATAAAAACAGATTTATAAAAGTTATTATTTAGAAACGGAGAACCCATGTGCTTTATTAAGTGGCCACACGATTGTAATAGATTAACACCTCCCACAAAATGACTGACATGTTGAAGCACAATCTGATTAGGTAGAGGGAAATATTCAATATTCATTATACAACTCCAGAAACACCTATTAATATTACCCCACATCTCCACTGATATGTAACAATATTAGCCTTTAATCTAGCACATGTATGTTTATTATTTATGAAAAATATTACACTTGTCTTTAAAAAAGTTAACTAACAAAAACAATTGATTTTTAACTATAAAATGTAACTTTACTAATCATTCAAATTATGCTTCCAGGGATTTTTTACTACAAGTTTAGATTCTAGATATTAATTGACAGATAAAAGTATAAACAATTCAAACATGTCCATATATATCTATTTTCATCTTAAACATATTTTTACCATATTGTGTATTCGTAGAGGCTTCCATTGTAGTGTATCAAATGACTTGAATTCACATTAGTATTATCTTCAGAGAGAGCAGGTAGCTATCAAACACACATCTAAATGTGCTTATGACAGTTGAGAGATTCTGACACATGTGATGTACTGTGAAGAAATTCAAAGTGTCTGTTAAGATTAAGAAGCTATGCTCTACCTGAACTAAGCCTAACGACTACAGGTAACAATGCAGTGAGGCGGCTAACTCAAATCAAGCCTAATTCTCTCAAACACTTTCACATTGTAATCAGTAATAATACAGCCGCCAGACATCGCAAGTTTTCTTCTGCCAAAAAACCACTATGCTAATTTCACCTCCTCCAGCCATAAACACTAAGAATATTTTTACATAATAAAATTCAGGTAAAAAGTTAGAAGTGATGGTGATAATCATATAATGTGACATGAATGTCTTCACCCTTGTCTCTAACAACATACCTGAATGAATACAGTGAAAAGACCAACTTGACACTAAATACAGGTGCCTTCTTATTAGCTCACAGATTATTATGCTGGTTTGAATCCATTTGTTATTAGACCACAATAGTAAACATCCTGCTTAATAACCGTATGAAAAATAACTTTTATTATGTCATGTTTTATATATTTTAAAGAGTTATTTGAATGGCTATAGACTTAAACCATGTATTTCATTCTGTGTACTAAACCGTTTTTACAAGATAACACTTGAGCACAATGATTGAAAAAAAGATTACTATCTAAGTCATTAGGTGTCTACCAGAACATTTTATATTTTCGTTTTGCTCATTACCACACAAAATGACAGTCCTCTATAACCATCACAATTTTAATTGGTTTTTGTTTGTTTACATTTGCAATATACTAATGCTGTTGAATACACAAACAAAATTCACCATTAGTCCAAAAATACTGAAATTTAATCTTGCTGTGAAATGTAGTAGTTCAAATGATAAGAATAGAAAATCAAACATTAATACTAAAGGCTACAGAGTTATATTTCTAACTTATCATAAAGTCCTCAAGACAGTAACTTGTAAAACACAAATACCATCATTTGTCTTCATTCAACTTTCACAACAAGGGCTATAACTCTAGCTTTGATAAAGTTGAATTTTAAATGGTCTGTAGACTAAATGTATGTACATAATTGAGATCAAATAAATTTCACTTATAACAGTATTATTATGCTTGTTCCACTCCTGGTGAGGTGTTCTATATATAATATTAATAAGGTCACAGTCACAACATCGCTAAGTAATTACACATCTTCTTGTTAAATTAATACCAACCAAAACTCCTACTTTTTCAGTATTATGTCAAACAAACACAAACATAAATTTCATTATAATATTATAAAACAAAATTTGTTATTTTTTTTATATTTATTTGCACGTGCAAA
This sequence comes from Mopalia swanii, assembly GCA_030265315.1. NCBI lineage: Eukaryota > Metazoa > Mollusca > Polyplacophora > Chitonida > Mopaliidae > Mopalia > Mopalia swanii. Next base: position 1,069,984 of record JARDVA010000001.1, read on the forward strand.
GGAATAATTGTTAAGATAGTGAAAAGTGGTTGTTGCAAAAACAGACACCGAAAATAGACAGAATAAGGAAATACATTTGAGGAGTGATTTCTTTCCATTTGTAAATGAATCCTTTTAGTTTCTCCCCTCAATTGCTAGTTTGACCCGAATGCCCCAGAGTTCAATGCGACTCCGGACTCCAATCCAATAGAGGCGACGCAATTTCCATAAGAGAGACACCAAAAGCTGTTAAGGGCATTATCACATTGTCAATGTCTGTTTTGCTCAAACCTCTCTCTTGTGACATTCAAAACGCCAATATAGGCTTTTTCTGCATGCAAAAAGAGCATTTTGGGGGATAAGGCAATGTGCTGTTAGCCCAAGCTTCACGGAGACATCCCATCTAACCTACCAGGGCTTCCTCTGATAATGTGCATTTTGGCTGGCCATTAAAACTTAATGAATCAACATTGTCATGAAAATTATTCATACTCTCTGCAGACTGCCTATAATCTGATAAGTCTGTGTTTTCTCTGTGTGTGAATATTCACCAGCGAAATCTTGGGCTAACAGTTTATGTGATGGGGCAGTGAGAGATTATGGCTGGTGGCTCTCACCCAAAGTCACTGCCACCTGACAGCTTGGCTACAGCCTCTCACACACACCCGCGATAAGTCAGAGAAAATTATGATTTATGTGGATATAATCTATTCCAGGCCAGATTACATGGAGACAATGTGGGCCACAGACACTGGCGATCAATATTTTACTTGTACTTCTTACAACACAAAACACAAGAACATAAGGGAAATATGTAATATATTATCATTTGAAAAAAATCTAACCACCTAAGGTGTTCCAAGTATGTTTTTCTTTCTCTTTATTAAAATCTCATTGTTTATATTTTTCTCATTCAAATTTGTATACAAAAACACACATTATACTAATTTCCATTACATGTATTTTAGTGTTTTTGCTTAGCATTTTAATTTTGGAAAATATGACTGAATCAACATAAAAACAACAGCTGTAATTTATCACTGAATTTTTGTTATGATCTTTAAAGGGTTATTTGATCTATATTTGTTTAACAAAATTAAACAGCACCTGTGGGCTATCAGAAATATAGATTAAATAAGAACTGAGGAATATTGACTATATGTGGACGTCTGATTTCTATGATCCACACTACTGGGCTGATTTTATAAGATCATAAAGAGTAGCATGTGTTACAGAGCATACCGATTTTCAGTCCTTCATTAAGTGGCATTCAATCCTTCTGACAAACATTGACTTGTAATTTAATAGGAATGTACATAGCATCATGTTTAAATACAGACTATAAATATAGACAAGGCTTGATAGATTATATGAGATGGCATATCAACCATAGTTCATAGAAGGGATAAAGACACTGCCTCACAACTCTCTTTCTCCCATAGCTTGTTGAAACCATGTCAACAATCTGCCATTGGGCTACCTCCACCCCTCAGTTAAGGTCAACAGTTTAGGGATAGCTGTATAAGTAAAACTATAGCAGCTAAATTACCAAAGCTCACCTTGACTTGAATTCTAAGGTAAGCTGGGTTATCACCAGTGGCCAATCTAAGCTGACCTCTCTACAGCCATATCAGTTTCAACTATATTTATATGTGTCCTCAAACTGTAGATTATATGTGGGTTATTGTATGCAGTGTACACAGTGCCAATGAGTAAACTTAACCCAGCACTAAAGCCATAATCTTTTTCCAACACCTTACACCAGGCTATAAAGCCCTATCTCCCATCAGAAACAAACAGCCACAATAGAAATGCGTACCCCTGGCTTCCATACACATAGCAAAATATATTTTATCACGTATGTACATAGTCTTCAAATATGAAATTCCGCATTCCTAGCATATAGTCAGTAGCTAAGACATAAGTAGCTCCAAAATAATGTGCCACAGTTCCTTATCAGAATTCTATGTTTGATAACGGTTTTCCCAGGTAACACAATCAATAGACTCAATGTGTTTCAGCTATACCCATTTCTAGTCACTGCAATAAGGTTTATGAATTGACCTTAGACGTAACAGTGTCAAAATATTATGTGCACTTAATTTTTGTATGTACTGGTTAAAAATTGTTCCCTAAATCAGTTTAATTAAAGCTCCGAATTCAACGACAAGAGAAACACAATTCCCAACATAAACTTTGGCAGCAGTAGGCAGAATAAACAACCTTATAGCAGATAGGTTTCCAAATAATTTTCGAAAATAATTTGTTCACTTTGCAAAAATTCCTTCTATTTCCATATATTTCAAGTCTATGTGTATCAAAAACTTAAAAATCGGCATTAGTAGACGGACGACAGGTTTACGCAGATTTAAAAAAAAAAGGAAACGTAGGCTAAACAATAACCGTGGATGGTCATTAACACTTCAACGTGTAGTCCGTATAAAAAGGGGGACCGAAAGTCATCTGGTAATATTGATCAAAGGGTGAACAAAGAAAGCAGCCTAAACGGTAAATCGTCTTGAAATCGGACAAGAACAATTTGGATGCGTGTGTCCACACTGCCAGGAAAGAGATCATGAGATGGGGGGGGGAGGTAAAAACTAAATCAAACATTCGCTTTGTTGGCTGTTTTTCTATCTGCCCAATCGCTATTATGTCCCGTAATGGATTAATTCAAGACTGAAAACAGAGTAAATTTGCTCGATCTTTGAGATTTAGCTTAACAATGGTTAATGGTTAAATCAGGGGACAAAACGTTTTGGCTTGAGGCGCTGCACTGTCCACTCTTCAAGTCGACCTCCATTTTAACTTTGTACCTTTTGCACCTCCGCGCATAGGAGACTGTCGGCAGCTCGGGGCAGTGGTTTAGCCTGAACGTCAGCTGTCTATCAGCTGTTTTTAGTAAAGCCTAGACTCAATCTGTCTTGAAGAGATCCGCAGTAATTAGGCGCACACAATACACTCACATTAACCCTCACAATGTAAGTGGATTTTCCTGTTGTAAAGAGACGCCAAAGACCTCAGATCAGAGATATCGGAAAGAAGTAAGGATAGCGCAATATCTCCGACACTTGATTTCCTCGGCATTAAAACCGAGGCCATAACGCAGCCATATAACACGCCGATCATTCTATTGTGAGCAAAAGCATTCTAGTTGAAAAATATCAATGTTTTTTTTTTGTCTTCGCTGTTGTTGTTGCTTTTGCCGAAGATCTACGTAGCGAATCAGATTTAAATATTATCAGAAGTCTACCATGCTTGATCTATAAACTTCTGATATTATTTATTTATCAGTTATATTTAATGTATTAGCTTGTAGGGACCTACAACTGAATGTTGTGAGCTCAATGTTTGTGTTCGAAAGCTAGAGATAAACACCTAGAGTAAATAAATCAGAATTTTAAGTGGGGTTCGTTTCAGTTAATAAAGTAGCCCCGGTGTTTCATTTTAACTATAATTGCGCCATATAAAAAGGAATTCTGCTTAAATATTGTCAACATTTTAACGTTAACATTTTTTGCTTTCACTCATAAACTGATCATTATTTATTATTTTTTATAAACAAATCAAAAATATATATATTTTTTCATTCATTTAATAAGTTCGCCATTTAATTTTGTGGATTTTTTGTCAATTTTATCTCTATTTCTTTTCCCCCTGTTATTTCTGTCTGTCTTTTAAACAATATATATTGGTGTAGACAGTGAAGTCACAGGGCGTGAAGTTTCTTCTCTGCGTAAACAAAATCATCCACGCTCTCAACTCTAATTATTATTGATATGTGAACGCGAACCAGTGATCATATATCAGAATGAGGTCAATTTGTGAAATCTGCCTGTCGGGACAGTCGCTGCCTCTTCGCTTCACGTTAATCGCTGATCTTTAATGTAAGCCGCGAAAAGGGGAGATGACAGGCGGAGTTGAGACAGTTTTATGTCCATCCTCGCTTCGGCGATACAATCATTAAGTTTAGCATGTACTTGTAAACGTCTGCAAGATCGGCTAGTATAGGGTAACTATAAGCCCCATATCATGTTAACACACACGGGGCCAAATATATCTCGTTGGAAAATATATTTCTTAGTAAGATTATTAAGAGATAATCATTGAAAATTCTATCACACTTCAACTATATTTTCTAAATTGTATTTATTTTCATGTTTAGTGTGAACATGTCTATACTAAACACTGACAATAAATACATGACACTTTCAAAATGATACATTTATCTGTCTGTGAGAACGAAGCACTAAAAACAATAAAGTAACTTTTTTCCAAATGACTGATTTAATTTGAAAATATTTTTTAAAAAAAGGAAAATTATAGAGAGATACTCCTATCTTTAGGCCACCTAAACCAAGTATAGCCGTCCTGTCGAGAAAAGTTAGCTGGACCAACAAACAAATGCACCGTCGTTTATTGGTATATACATTAACTGGTTGTTAGGCAGACGAAGGCTAGGTAATATAGCGTCATTTGATCAAAGGCATTTGTACATTTAAAAGGTTTAGTAACGGGTATTTATTCAAGTAAAATACTATAACCACAATCTTGCTTTTATGTTTTCAAAATTATAAATAAGAATCATTTTGCGGGTTTTTGAAAATTATTGTCCATGTTACAGCGGTATTAAAAATTGATTTAAACTTGTGGGCCTAATTTGTAGCCACATTTGTTTTTGCTGTTTTTATATTTTATATTTTATTTTAAATTTTTATGTTGTATATTATAGTGACATTAAACATTCATTTAAAAAAACAAAAGTGTTAATTGTCTAATACAAATAATCATCATCATCTAGGGATATGCTTCTTCCCATGTATTTTATTTCATCACACAATGAAATCTTATATCCTGACTAACGCGTTTCAGTAAGCGATAAAAATGGACACGGGACTCTCAAACATATAAATGTTGTGAGAATCGCCCTTACAATAACAGACAGTCAGAACGTGCTCTTTTAGGATGTGTCTAACAAAATCTAGATCTGTTAACCAACTAAAATAAACTTGGCTACATTTTATAGGCTGGTCGTGCCTGATCTCTGTCTATTATACTCCAAGCCTTCGCAACCTAATCACTAATCGCTCCTCTATTTTGTCGGAGGCATTGAAGCTGGCTAATGATATTTTCTCAGCAAACTGACCCCCAGCTTATATGGTTACTCCGTATTTAGCCAGCGCTCGAGTCGCTGAAACCTTTCTGGCACGTCACAAAAGACTGCGGAAGAGGGTGGGAGAACAGCGCACCTCTAACGCCAATGAAACTCGCCCAGCCTAACTCAAAGTGGCCAGCGACCAGCGACTACGTAGAAAGGCCTCTTTTCATACTGATCACATTTGCTTCACTTTATTAGATTTTCACGTTCGTCCAATTGAGGTATTAAACTTCTAACTGCTTTACATCTGAGCAGAATTCTGTTCAAAATACAATTGAATTAAGCATGTATAACGTTTCATTTGAGAGAACGGTTAAGTGGAAAACGTAACGGCCAGATATAAGCGCCAGTTCGAGTACAATAGTTTGCCTGATATGCGACGACGTTATGGAGCAAAGGTCGACACACTGAATTTCCATATAATACAACTACAGAAATTCTATTTCTGACAAATAAACAAGTTTTAGCTGCTCATAAATACCACCGCATTTAAATTAAATCCGTCATCACATTAAGTTTGATTTGATAATAAATATAATGGAAATTGATTAGGAGACGGGTTTGTTCAATTGTATACAAATGCTGAAACAATTACATAGGCCTACAAGTCTTCGTCTTTATACTTTAAATCAGTTTAAAAAAAAACTTCTTTTAAAAAATCTAAATTTTATTATTATAAAACATTGTCGCCTCGCAGACTATCTTACAAAAAATGTAAAATTATTAACACGTGCATTATCTTATAACGTAGTCTCTTTTTAATGTCAAATGATACCCGCTACAAGGTTTTCATAGATATAATGGTGAAATTAAAATCGTCATTTTTGCTATTTTATTTTTCACGATTTACGATTCTTGTAAAAAAAATGAACAAGTTACTAAGGCGATTAAACTAATAAATACCTAATATAAATCAATACATATTAAGTATACGTTATGATGGGGTCAACATAACAAATGAACATCCATTTTGAATGTGCTAACTACATTTTACCCGGTCTACACATCCTATATAAACCGTTAAGTTTGTATCAATGTTCGTCTACGAGGCGTATTTTTTGACATCATGATTTTAGTCTCAGCGTGAATAAAATGTACACAAAGTTAATCTGTGTGTATTTGGTCACAATAACACATGTGATGATGAAGACTAGATCAGTACCCTAGTCGAAGGTTGAATAACAATGGTGCGTTATATAATTAAATCATAATGCAGTCAGACCGGGCCTTCAAATTAACCAAACCGATCTGACATAGGAAAGGCAGTGGACAATTACGTTTACAAACTTTTGCTATTGACAGTTACAGATTTGTTCGGTCAAAGACTGGAGCTTTCTTTGGTAAAAGACCAGCCCCTTGGGGATCGCCTCTTTTCTATATACAACCTTATCTAAAGAAAAATAAAATCAGCTAGTCCTCTTCTATTCTCACAGTTTCAGTATTTCCTTAACTTCTCTAAAAATGTTTATGGATTAAAACAAGTCAATACTAATTAGTTGTATATTTACTATGAACCACACATTTTGTTTCCCTATAGCCTTCAATGCATTTTCTAACGAAGAATCACTGTCATTAGATACAAAAACAACGAAACATACGTCTTTGTATTTTTCCACGTTGACAGATTTTGAATATACGATACTTGAAAATTTAAATGAATCAGCCCCTCCCCTCCCCCACCGTTTACCGCAATGGTTGACAATTAGATTATTGTGTTCCGAAAAGCGATAACTTAAATGTAAACATCTTCCTCGGTTAAATTTCATGTTAACCGGTGATGATCTCCGCAGACACAAATCAACAATAGATTCAGTTTATAGGAGGAGTTTTTACGAGAATTTCAGCTAGTTTTATAGGTGAAAACACCCTGCCTCATAATCACTACACCCATAAAACTTTTCACTGACACGATAGCCAGGCGTTCATTTATCTCGCCACAAACACTAGGGCTTTTTGTCGAGGCTTTCTGCTGGTCAAACTGTAATTATTGTAACGCCTTCTGGTAGCTCCGTTTCAAATGTCTCATCAATAGGTGCTGAGGTGAATTGATCATTTTACAGCCTAGTTCGTCCGTGGGGTGGGGATGCGGGTAGGGGGCACAGGGCTGCTCTTTCATCTTGGGCGTTGGTCTGATTTTTAATAGCACCGTCTGAAGCTTAAGTTGGCAAATCGTTTGCTTGAGTCCTCCCACTCGACAGGGAGAATATAAGAGACAGTGGCGGAGTAAAGGATAACAAGCGACTAAAGACACACACCCCTCCAACTGGATTCAATGTCTCTAGTCAAGCGAAAGATCCCCAGCCCCGGGGCGACCACACTGGCTTTTGCCAGTCCAGACTCGACTTACCAAAAACCTGGTCAGTGTCAATGGACTATGTGGACAGAAGAGATTTTAAGTAGCAAATGATCTACTTGTTACGTGGTTTAAATCTGGTCCGATTTGCCATCGTCCATTCACCAGGGATTAGTTCTGCGGGGCGTCTGAGGGGATTGATCACCCCTGACGCCAGATTTCACCGATAAGCCCCCACATCTACCATACTCTATGTACAAATTCTCCTTAATTAATTCAACTACTTTTGACAGCAACGGGCACAATGCCCTATAACCTTAACTGCAATTTAAAAAGTGTCACAGATCGTACAAAGAAACCGTATACGGTCAACCTTATGTCATACTTTGAGAACACCTTTGCCTACACCCAACAGCTTACACTATAAACACAATATCGAACTATGAATTTACCTTATATATATATATATAGGATCGAATGCCTATTGAAACTCAACATATTTTTAAAAACTCCAAATTACGATTTTTTTTGAAAATCTCATTTTACACATGGCACTTAACACACGTTTCTATACAAAGATAACCTTGATCAAAGGCAAGGCTGTAGGGGAATACCCAAATATATACACCAAACTACAGATCATATATAGTAGATATATGCATGGCAGGATACAAGATTGTAATCATAGGGCATTATCAAATTGACACAAATTACAGGCTAGTGTTCTGGTTCTATGACTGAAGGGTGAGCCATTATATTCTGGATGCCATTGGGATAAGGCGGAGGGTCGGGGAACTGCACAAAACAGAACGTCAGCCCCCTCTGTTACCCTGAAAAAAGCATAATTGTTCGCAATACTGGTAAACGGAGTATTTTGGTTAGAAAGCGCATTCTCTCGATGAGAAAGGCTAAGCTAGGCCACAAAGTGTCTTTCCCCGGTGAGGATAATACATCGATTACATTCAATCGCTATTCTACCTGGACTCAAAAGACCCCAGAAAGGTCTGAAGAAAAAGCCACGTCATTAAAACAGGCATTAGACCTTGCATTCGCGACTTCATAAAACAGTTTTGTCCCAACAAGTTTACTTTTCTATATCTACAATCTTTTATTCTCGCCCCTTCAACTCTTTAACACAGGTGAGGCTATGTTATAAAATATAATAATGTTTCTAAATATACATAGACTGTAGGGGGAGTTTTATTGGGCGAGAAGAGTTGATGCCTGTCAGGCTCACTGATGTAATATAATACGCTACAATAACTAAAGTAAACACAATAAAATCAGACTTGAAAAATGTTTAACTGTGGTCTACACAGAAATGTTGCTCCGTAATATTTCACATGGCCACGTAGACAATATACAATCTTACAAAAAACAGATCGGAAACAAGTAATCGCCTATTTATTTTGAATAAGAAATCTCACAAAGAAGAACCAAATAGAGCCTTCTCTGAGCCCCTCTTCATAAATCAAAACACCAAAGTGAACCAACATTCTCACTATCAAAGTTCAAAAACTTTTTCAGATTAGTTTTAGAAACATATACCGTCTGCAATATGTCACACCTATATATTTTTTTAAAAATACTTTTGTATAAATAAACATCACCTTTAAAAAAAATAAAAAATGTGTTTATTGTTTGTGAGAATATCTCGGTTCTAAAACTACCCTTCACTACAAGTATGACCCTACAGCATTGCAAAGCTGAAACTTTAAGGCGAATAAATATTTAATAAACCGTAGGTGTTAATACAATCTGAGATAAATATACCTTGGTGAAGAATTTAAAAACTGTCAGCTGAAAATACCATTTTATATATTACGTCGTCTGGCTGGTGCAAGTTCCGAAAATTGGAACTGAGCTGAGTCAAATATTAATATCATAGACGTTAAACAAATTTCCATTCTTCGGCAGTGATTGGGATTTGTGATTAAATAAAATAGCTTACCTGATCAGAGGTATCATTGGGGTCGGGCGGCGTACCGTCCAAACTTGTTTTGCCGGGAGTTCCTGTACTCCCCTCTCTGTCATCTATAACTAAATCTATAGGCATCTTGCCTTTCAAACAACTAATATATCTATGGCAGAAATTGTCACACAGTTCGTGAACCTGAAATTGAAAACAAAAATAGAACAAATTAAATTCAATGCAATAGATTATTGAATCACAGTTGTTTATTTACGACTACTAAAAGTTCACACATCATGTTTACAAATAAATAGTCGCCAGACATCACACCTATTCAGTGCTGTTATTACCTCCACGGTTTTATGTTAACAACAAAATATGTTAAATAAATAGGTATCATCTTCTCGAAAAGCTATCCACGTCAGCAATTCTGAGATTGTTAAATTATCAAACAGGCTTTAAATTTTTGTCTACACACACAATTAAGAATTTTTTAATTCGCATAATTACATATTTAATAAATTTGGCCAAATGTCAGGGCGCCTAAATTAGTAACACTAAAATGCGCATGTCAACAAAATATGACATATTATTGACACTGTCACGTGGACGAATATTACTAAAACGTGGACCCAAGGAAAACTAGTTTGTCGTTTAAACGGTGCTAAAGAATTTGATTATTTAAGTTTAATTTGTAATTTTCCGCCCCAGTAGTTTAAAGTCCGAATCACAGTTAATATCGAGTTAGTCCTATCACTGTATATATAAGCTGACTTCAATAGCAGTATATTTGATTCTGGCTTAGATATATTTAGCCGAAACACTAACCTATAGCACGAGACTCAAAGACCCGATACAAGACTACCTTCAACTATAGAATAATATCTTAGACTTTTAATATACCATTGTCCAGCCCCGAATTTCACTCGAATCATAACCGGTGGGTCGTGGTAAATTAAAGAAAGTTGCTGTGAAAAGAAACATCTGCTAGGTTTGAGCTATCGCCTCAATATATCCCCTCCAAAAGCCTGGTTAGTCACTAGCAAAAAAACCCTATATGTTAAATTCAATCTTAAACGCCCTTTTTCTTTTTTGCATTAGATATTACTAGCGTTTATCAGTTATAAAAACTGTACTCTGTTGTGTTCTGTAAAGGACAAGCTGTGAAATGGTTTGCGCAGAAGTGCAGCGAGCTAAATAAAATCTCGGCGGTGTAAATAAACAAATCCGTGATAATACATCTCGGGATTTTATCAGGGAAAACTAATCGACTAACTGTTGGGCGATATAAGAGTAACCACTAAAATCGACTTATTCACGCTACATTAAATCCGAATAAACAAATATAACTGAGATTTAATTCAATTAACTCAGCTCCACAAGGCTCACATCATTGAATTTTTTTATCACATTTAAACCGACCCAAACGGTAAATCAGCCGCGAAATATATCACAACAAAATTACAGCTGTGTAACCTACAAATGCAACAACCATCACAGATTGAGGTTCGAGATACGACATTATAGTCTATTAACGGGAGAGAATTTATAAGGATGTGTACTATAATACTCACTTTTTCCAATTCAAGAAGATGAAACCGTAAAACCTGGATAGCCTGTATCATCTGTGGTTAGAAACATAAATTACAAAGATATTATATAAATCAGCCAATTGGTACAAGGCGGTTAGAGATTAGTCGACTTAACACAATAAGACACTGTGTTAACGGCCCTGATACACATGAATTATTATTTATGCGGCCTGGAATTTGAATGAATGTCTCCGAACAGCCCAGTCTGGGCTGTCATGCCATTTAGATTATTTATTCTACACATAACACAAGTAAATTGTTAAAGTGAAAAAGCATGACAAGTATGGCGTGAGTGGATTGGTTATAGGCCGAGAAGAAATTTATACCTAACTATTGCAGCGTGTAGTTTTTTAAAAATCATTGCCGTTACAGATCATCTCGCACTGCCGTTTTTATAGGCGTATGTCTTTGAATTGTAACACAGAGGTTCATTAATCATTTAACAAGAAGGGCTGTCAAAGCGAATATTAACTCACAGCTCCGAGAAGACTTGTAACATTTCAAGGGCAAAGCCGAATGATATTTCAGGAAAAAATAACACTCACAGTTCCAGACAATTTTTACAAAAATATTATTGTAATAAGATCTATATCATTTTCTAATATAATTTTTGTCATTAAAGTTAAAACAACATTCGGGTGTGAACACGTTGACAGCCCAGTTACTCAGATTACGTCAAACTAGAATGAATTGGACCATGTCACGAACTGAGTAACATCAAATTGCTATTCATCTCAGAAAATTGAGCATACGTTTTTATTTTATCTATGTAAAACTGTGTTAGCAGACGTGTGATTGGCCAGAACAGTATGTTGAATTACAATTATAAATGTCAATCTTTACAATTTTCTAAAATAATGTCGCTACATTATTATATAACCATTAAATATTTTTAAACCTATTTATTAAAAAAAAATATATATATATATTTTTTAATTTATTATTTTCTTTAATTTGACATTTTCCGAAATCCTACAAGTTAGCGGTAGCTTCAAATTAATAAATGAGAGTTTGTTGTGTATCTATTTATCAATGTACAATGACAGTAATCAACACAACGCTCAGACGCGGTTAGGAAACAGTCCGCTAAAATGTGACAATATTATACTGCATGCGCTGTATTTATTCAACACCTGATATATGACCCTAATAATAAATAAAATAATAAATGACATCAAATTTTAAAAAGACATAATAATTATCCATAAAGAAGATAACTGAATTAGAATAAGAATTGAAAACATACCAAACTGTCCAACTCGTGGTTCGCTGAGAATAAGGGCTTATCGGACCGTGCCTAAGGATGAAAGAAAATAAGCCAAACAGGAAAAAGATTTTTACAAAATTTCCTTACGCACTTAAAATATTTTGCCGTCTTTGTAATTAAAGAAAATGGACAGTAATCACACAAAGCAAGCAGGCACTAAACTGAATCTCCATATAATTTTTGTTATGGTTTCTATATGTGCGTGATTCAATGGATAATTGTATAAACACAATGGGATTCAGACAAAACGGCTTTAAAACGGCCCAGGAAAAATGTCTCCCCAGCGAACATCCAAGCACAGTTCTACCCGGGCTAGAAAGAGGAGTACGGTAGTGAAAGTTGAACATGTCGCTTTTCCCTGATTCCCATCATTCCAAACTGTCGTATCTTTGTGCTGTTTATGACTTGTGTCATAGTGGCGTGCGGAGTTATTAGATTAGTGACTCGTTTACAGCTGACAATGCCCGCTAATAATTACATAAGTAACCAGTCTAATCCCGAACCAGCTCCATACTACCCATTAAAATTGGTTTTAATGCACAATGAATATACTAGAGTATAGAACACTGCGGAGAAGTAATTTCTTTCCAGCCCGGCCTCTTCAAGTTGAATAGCTAATCCAGTTAAACACGAGGGAAAATTGCGTCGGTCGAATTAAACGACGGCTGTTATGTTCTAATTGACACTAATAGACGGGATAAAGGGACAAAGCACAAATAATAATTATAATAATAATTCGTCTCATTTTTGACACAAAACATATACCTTTATTTTGGACGTTAAATGTTCTGTTAAAATTGTACAACTCGCAGAATTTACATTTATAATTATAGCCATGATAAACAAAAATATTGTTAACATTACGAACCCATGCAATATTCTCCGGAAATAAATATCAGTACGACTTCTGATAACGGGTCAAAATTTTATCTATTTAGAGCGATAATAGAAGTGATATGACGGTATGGAAAATGTGCTGATAAAATATATTTAAATACATAGTCGTATTTGAGATAAAAATAATATAAATAAGAAAACCTACTAGAACTTGTTTGGAGAAAACAGCTATATCCTCGTTGAATGATTCGGAGGAACACACATCCCCGCCTGCTACACCAGGTTCGCGAGGTGTGCATGTTGCCAATTCACATTTCTCAAATATTAAAGCTAGTAATGGAAATAATGGGTGCCTGTGTGAAAAACATAGAGGAGAAATATTTACTAAAATGGCCGCCATGCTGGTTTAGGTTGAAGGCATGCTAGCATTATAGAAGCAATTGACGAGGCCTCGGACCATAACATTAGCGGGCAAGCGAGAAGACTAGAGGCGGGTAACTCTTGTCGCCATCACCCTGCATCGAAACAGAGGTTTTTCCTTATAACTAGAATTAACTACCCGTCCAGCGGATAAATAAACAGAAGCCATCTAAGTCGATTACACAACACTCAAATTGTACTCAATGTTTCATGTTTTAAATTAGTGTTGCGTGTTAAAGGCCAAGCATAAACAGTGAGAGAGTTACGGGCCGTTTTAACACGAACATTCGGCCATAAAATACGCGTCGATATATAGCTCCATAATGACACATCAACTGGGCGAATAAATACAGTTATATATCTAGAGACTAACCCGGGGCATTAAGCACCCATCAACTGGACATTCGCATATACAGATATAGACAGAGATATGTTTATAGATAGATAGATGAAGCATGTGGCTTAACCTGAACACACTCACCCATAAACTGAATCTTTGTCTCTCTTTAACTGACTGTCTTGAGACGAGGAATTCATAACTGCCGGCATATTGCTGGGGGAGGAGTATGGTGGATACTGATGGATACTGGAGTGATTGAGTGAGCCATGGGACAGGCCGGGATGACTGGCCACACTGCCCCGGTGTGGGTCATACATGCCGCTGTGACTATCCATTCCTCCGTAATGAGGCAGCTCATTCTCATACTGAAACAGCAATGTTAACCGTCACTACACACATAATCTATAGAAATACATAGACTAACCTAGCACAGCTACTAAACTACACTGATATTAATGGGAGTAAAGCACGAATAGCTATAAATTAAAATATGGACCAAGAGAGAGCAGTGACTGTTGAGGAATCGCTACTTAAACTGTGTACGTTAACTTAACTGAGAACTCACCCTTTGAGCCATCGGCTTGTAGAAAGATGGGCCCTGCTGCCTCAAATTGCGTAAGTTTTTCTCCGTAAGTCCCGCTGTGTACGTATAGTCGGCATAAACAAACCCCAGTGCCTGTCAAAGAAGTAGAAAAACTGTCAAACGGGGTAAAAGCTCCATCTAGCCTGCCGTCATCACAGGCTCGGTTTAACAAGTAAGCTGTCCGTACTCATAGCTCCTTCCACTAAATCTGTCAATCACTATTCGGTTACTATAGAACGCTATAACAAATGACCTGTCAAACGGGCCGGCCCCGGGCGATCTGACTTCCAAGCAGCGGGGGCCGTCAAGTGGCCAGATTCACTACAGACTTCTACTAATCTCTTTTTCAGACGAGATCTCGCCACCAAATCACAAAACTTACAGCATCAAAAAATTCCTCGCCTAGTTCAGAAGTGAAGATCTAGCCTTCTATTCATACATCATTCGCAATAAGACAGACAAATTATGTCTGCGTGCTGTGAGAGGCTGCTAGGAGCTTGGATAGCACGACTCCTCACCATGCTGTCGTTTTTCATGCGGACGAATCAGCGTTTGGTAGCCCTTCACCTCACAACACAGGGACGATTTCTAGAGGCAGACAAAACACTCCACCAGAACAGTGTACATATATTAAAGAATTATGCCAGAAAACTGCGGAATTTCATGAAAAGGTGGTAGGACTCGAGACGGGGAGAAATTCGCTGTATTTAAGGTTCTCCAACAGAGAAGGTTTTACTTAGCTACAGTCCCAAGAGGAGTTCTCAGGAAATGTCTATGACAAGGAAAATATGTTGGTACTTCTAAAACCATCAAGCTAATGTTTTCAGCCCCTAAGGCCCAGGGCAAACTCCCAAGTATGCCTTGAACACTTCAAACGTATCTCGCTAAAGTAGTGTTTATCAAGATTGCCAGCTATAATAGTTTTCCCACTTCCTAGCACATTTTCAGAACCCGACCCCTCTTTAGGTTTGGGGCGATAATATCGTACATTCGATACTCCTCAAACCGAGTTAAGAAACGAGGGATGGGGGCAGAAGGACTAAAGTCGGCGCCTCTCGGTTTTCCAAGCTTACTCATGGAGGCTCTCAGATAAGAGTTTACGGTGCCACATGGCCGACTCAAACTAATGCTTTCTGCTAAACTCACAACAGAATTAGATGTTACTTTGCTGCCCAGCAGAGAGAAAATATTTACCGTTTAAACTGTGTATCTATTGTCTGAGGACTGTCTAATACTCCAATAGTCAGAAGACTGCATGTATAGTGAGGTTTGAGGACAAAACGTGTCTGTCGATCTCTCTAACTTCAGAATATTTGATCTTTGACGGATAACTGTCCCCTCTAAAACTAGATAAATGATTTAGGTAAGCGAATGCATTTTAGGTAAGCTCTATGGCTTGCTGTTCGCATCAGTGGCCCTGAATAAGAAGCTGGAGAAAATGGAATCGTCCTACCAGCCGTAAGCCCCGCCCCCTGCAATCGATCATACTGCCAGCTAATCGGGTTTAGAGGCGGTGAGCTAGACTGGACATATTAATGAGATAGCGCGCAAATTCAAGTTACCGAGAGGCTTGGGGGATCTTAGCCCGTAGTCACATTTTGCTGATTGTCATAGCAGGCACTACAGAAGTCCCTCATGCGTTCATACAGTTAAGGCACTCTTAAATAAAATCAACTGTTTAGACCGTTCAGTGTATACAAGTTAACCAATTATTTCAGGTGAAAAGAAAGACACAATTTGTGCTTTTCAATAAAATTGGATCTTTGAAAACATATTACTGTGGAGTTTGCAGGCTCGGTAACAAAACCGGCATTATTTTGAAAAAGAATTAATCTTCCGCGATAATCGCCAAATATAATGATAGATTCAATTGGTGTAGCATAACAGTTACAAGTCCCTATATATTAGGCATAGCTAAAGGATGCAATTTTTCACTAGCCTATTATTTTATTATATATGTCCTATTATAGTTAAGAAAAAAGAATTGGGAGCATACAGTATTCATGCATTCATTTCATAAATCCATTTGTATAAACACATTCACTTCAATACATAAAAACGTATACATGCGTAGACTTTCCTATTCTACAAAAATGGCATCCAACAAATATATTTATTTTTTTCTAATCAAAAAAATTTACGAACAAAAAGTATGAACTAACAACAATATTTACTTTTAAAATAGGGTTATACATTTTTTTAAGTTCGATAGCGTATCTTTTAGATTGCATGTCCACAAGTATGCTGTACTTATCGCAAAAGATTAATTGATAAGAATTTAGTTGTCAAAATCAATTCCCCATAAGGGTTTCGCTAAAAAAAAATCATTTGCAACAATGAAAAAAGGATAGAGTTGGATTGGATCAGGAAATTTCCAAACAGATCAAATAACTGAATTGTTAGATTTTTAAAAAAAAACGCATTCTTGATTTTTAAATATATTTAAAGTTCGTCTAACAAATATTGTTAATCGTTATCAAAAAATAAATTTATAAATGCTCAAAGGAAGAAAATTCCGTTTTAAGAGAAAAAACAATCATGAATGTTCACACGTATAATATAGTATTGCATTGCGCATGCAACACGAAATTTATATTTAATACCATAGCGCGAATATTTACCAATTTATTTTTTCTTGAAAACATTAAATTTTCTTGAAATAATTTATTCTCACCATTACTAGTGAAATATCTGTTAGCTTAAGTAATGTGTTAAATTTGGTCACAGATTGAATTAGTTGTAGATATCTCCTCACGGCTACTTGTTGACTCCGACATTTGATTTAATTTCACGAAGAACTAAAATGAATGTTGGCGTTTTGATAATGACCGAGGGCAGACAAAATGGTTGAGTGTTAAGACAATGAACAATTTGCTGGTGATTTCAGCTAAGAGCAGATTTAAGCTGCCTGGTTACAATCACTGAGAAACTGATTTGAGAGAGATAGCGACCGGCGTCCGGCAAACTAGTGAAATGCTCCGTTCTCAAGTTCTCCAGGTTTCGGAGCTTTGTTAATCTGACTTTGCAAGTACTCTTCGGACACAAGCCGTCGGTGCCCGGAGGCCTGACGTGTGTCTTTTCCCTCTTGTATCCTCGAAAAGTCGTGAGATGCCGGTGGCCGCGAGCGATCAACACAAAGCAGCCGGTCTGGAGGTTAATGCCCCTATAGTGTACGGCGTACGGTTAATAACTCTATAATCCAGCCACAACGGCTTCCACTAAACGCAAATTATTTGCATTAACACAAACATTGCTTTGCCTGATTGCCTTTGTTTTTACACGGAGAAGTCCGAGTTTTACGGCAGATCGAACAAGGCCAAAACCCTTTACAAATGGTCATTTTTTCTACATCAAGGTAGATGTAGTAGGCCTATATAATTCTATACAAGAATATATTAAATACATCGACAGTCCGTGATCAAGAAAAACATACACGCAATTGTTCAAACATGTCAGCCAAATACTGATAATACATTGTACTTAATGGACGAGTGAATGTATATGGTTAATTATAAATACAGTAAATGATCAAATTGTGTCTGTTTGGAGAGAAACCTATATGTTGTATGTTGTAATGTCCGATCTCTGCACCATCTATTCACATGCGCAATACGCCCAGATAAATAATCAGCCTTTGCACGGTAAAAAAATCTCTAAACTTTAAATGAATTTAATCTCAGATTGATTGTGACAGAGATAGAACTTAAAGCTAAATGGCCCGTCTTTATGGACCAAAGTCCGCTGGCGTGGTCATAACATTGACGTGGGTTATGGGGATGCGGTGATCACATCACACGATGTACGGATCGGATAGATCATAATAGCAATTAACCCAGGAGGCGCATATAGATTTAGATGGCCTTTCTCCGTGGTGCAATCAAATGGTAGAGTAAATGGTAGTAAATAGTGTGCATAATTGCTCAAGTGTAGTTACCAATTGTTAGGACAAAGTACGGTTAAGGCATGGGTGGCGCCGACATGTCTGGGGCTGACCTATACGGAGGCTGGCAGAAAACTTTGAGACTGACTTAGTCCCCTTCTCCCAAATACTGTGTGAAAATTATCACCTATATCCGTTAGCATTGTTTTCCGAGTGTACCCGCATTCCAGTACCATACAGCCCAGAGCTATAGTGTCTGTAGCAGACAGTCAACAGTCACTCTGATTATGAGCCCACCGTCCATTGGCATTAATTAACAGAAAACCCGTGTCGCTGTAAGCATATGTGACTTGAACTGCGCCTAGGAATTTAACATCATATTTATCGTCAATCACATGTATTAACCCCGAAAACCTATAGGTTTGGCAGTTTTATACAAATAAAATAATGCAAGCTAACCAGGATTTCCTATAACCAATTAAATTGTTTGAAAACCAGCAAACACAATATTGTTGGCTGTAAGGACCTTTTTTTAAAGGAATGTGATTTCTGATGGATCCAAAGAGTGTGCGTTAGTTCTATTTGTTTTATCCACCCAGCTTACAAGGAATTGAAACGGAGTGGACGTTATGCTATATAAGGGAGGTAACCGCATTTGGAACCAACAGCAAAATCCTCTATACGACGGGTGACTGGAAAACGATTCGATTGTTCTTCTGAATGTGTTGCAGGACACGTCAATAATACAAGTATATGTTTGATTTGAATTATAACCACCTGTCTTTTTCTGATTGAAAAAAGAATAAGTCATGATGTGACTGTTAGTGTCTATACCGCATCTGTGCCTTTACAAATGTTCATTTAAAACAGTTCCTTCCAACCAATTGGAAATAAATATCTATAGGCCTAAATATTATTTTTGTATTCACCAATATAATAACCTGCATGCCGATTATTTTAGAATACGCCTATGTATTAACATGTACACGAGTCACATAAAATCCAGGTCAACGAGGCTTCAGTTTACTGCAATAAATTGAGAAATATAAGGTAAGATCTTGAAGAGGTGTTTTATTGTCTTATAAAACACTAATAGGGCAGCAGCTAATTTATTAACAATTTGACTTACTTTCAAATAATACCGTACCAAATAAGAGGGCCTATATGGAGCACATAAATGTCTTTCTGTGTATGTTTCTCAACTGACAGGTTTGTCCATGTTTAAAATGTGCGTATCAATCCATTTCTACTGAGCGTGTCACTTATATGAAAGAAACTGACACCTGACCAGTGTTTATTATGGATACCTGCCAATCACAAATGCACGTTTTTTTGCTTCATAGTCTTAGTTAATAGCTATTAAAAATTTTTGATCTTTTAATTGCCCATTTAAACGCTTCAATCGTGTCAGATCGCCCGTGAAATGTCAAAGTTAAACGTCAATAGCTCGCACATCAGCATAAACATGCGAGTAGTTTTGAGTTTCCTTTAGTTTGTTTGAACAGGTAAGCGTATACAGATTTATGAATTTGCATCCTTATACATACATAAAATCCAGATCAGACATTCAGAACAAAATAAAAAATAAACTTACTTTCTCAATTTAAATTAGTTAATTACAGCAATAAATATGTTTTTGAGGATGACTCTCAGTTGGAGCATCTCGTTATCACCACGCACCTGTCAGTGGTGGAAACCATAAAGTATATATCGCTTTCTCTCGCAGTATACATAAATACTTAAAATGTAAATAAATACATTTATTTCAATGAACTGATTAGAGTGAGATAGTCTACTTAGTTTATCAAACTCGTACAGCACCAATGAAGCTATTCAAATATTCCAAAATGTGTTGGGTAAGAATAAACTGGTCAAACGACCGAGTGTATCTCTCTGCATCTATGAATGTCCAACGCAAAAACTAGGTAGTTCTAAAAGTTGACTGTCAAAAGAAAATTATGTAGGGCTAGATATATTTTACAAACAAAGGGAAAACAAAGAGGCAAAGCTAAGAGAATAAATATTATATGAGGAAAAATGTTATAACCTAATTTTAATACAAACAGTTTTTTTAATTTGTTTTTTTATACAGAATCATTGGGGCCAGTCTTGTTATAACTAATATTCTGTTTGTCCTTGATTTGTCTCGATCGATATTGGGCTTATTTAATACAATTCCTCCACAATTCCAATGTTTTATTAAAACATTTTATACCAGGACTTTCCTGCAAACAATCTAGTCACAGTAATTACGTCTAATTGTGTGTTTTCATGTTAACGACTCTCTCAAAGAACACGCTTTCCACAAATAACACGGTCGGGTGTACCCGCACAGAATCTAAACACAAATAAACGTTTTAAAATCTGTACCAGATTAATAAAACAAAGTCAATTGCTGAGAAATCAGTAAACTGGGCTTATCCATAAGATAAGAAATAAACAAATATGACTCAATAAGGGATATTTGAATTTTATGAACTGCTTTAACAGCTATAGATTGTAAAGTGTATTATATATCATTGTCACACCAAGTCTCTCGTTTAAGCGATGTAACGTGTTACATGAGTGCAAGCCGGCTTCTAATTAAAGGCTATAATCCTGATGATCTGCCTAATTAGCTTACAGCTAAATTTGCATAATTTATTAAAGTAATATAGATTTAGTCAAGGTATTCATTTTAAAGTACAGGATATCAGATATCAACTCAAATATATAATTAAACCCAACTATAATGACTTCAAGACATTTTGTAGAGGCGCATAACACACAGCTCTTTTCACGATTGAACAGACCTGTTTTTTTTTTACCAGTTTGGTGATATTAATGATATATTTTGCTGCGACGTGCGGACTAATATGATATTTTTAAAAAAATAGAATCGAACCCACGACCCCCAGATAAAGACATTCAACAACTAACAGTGGGTCTATATACCTGTTTATCAAATAGTTTGACGAGTTAACCGTTTTTGCTTAATTGATATTTTCGGCCTATTTATAAAAAAGATCTCGTTGTGGCTCAAGATAATATGGTTAACTTGTCCATAATTCAACAAATAAATAACGTTTAAAAATGCCCTTTACAGCCATGCTGCTGTTGTTCTCGTTGTGGTTTTGGTCTCAATAACAAACCAATTTTGAAAATATAAATAACGACAGAAGAAAACATTACATATGAATATATTTATATTAATGTCAAGAAAGAAAACTTATCTGTACATAGATATTTATAAATATATATTATTATTTACAAATGTATATAGCTAGTTAAAAAAAACTCCAAAGATGGAATAAAAGATCAATTAAAAACAGGTAAATAGCGTATATTTGTGAAAACCTTTTAATTAAGAGCAAACAAGGGCAAAACCATACATCTTATATACATGCTGAGAAAACTGATAACTGTTACATGACATCCCGGTGTACCATGGATTTACCATTGAATGGGGCCAATGTACCGTGGTAAATCATGGTATACCATGGTTTCACAACGGTATTTTGGCCTACACCATGGTAATTTTTATAAGGGATGTCCAAAAGAAGTCACCTCACAGCTGTATAATGGTCGTTTATTCGGTTTGGGAGATTGCATAGTAATAACTAGCTTTTTCGTGAGCCCCAAACTCTAGTAAACCGCTGAACATATCGCGCCGTGTATGTACGCTTCTCGCCGCAATTGGACAAGTTCGAATCCACGTTAGCACGAGGAAATTACCGAGGCAACGACAGACACGTGCTATGAACACACATTTGAGTAAACTGAAGATCATGTGACCAACTCGTTATTGCTTTATATAAAATCAGCCTGTAAATGGCTCAACACATAATTACAATTAAAAGAAAAACAATTCATAAATTTGTTTTGTTAAACCGGAACGAAAATTTTACAATCGAAATATTATTTGAAAACTATCGATGCATGATGAGCAGGAATTTGTTTGCCTTTTTTAACTCAACGATTCCGGTATTCTCTTTTTTCACTGACGGAGACTGTATCCAATGGCAAGTCGAGTTACAAATTCAATCAAATGCTTAATTTCAGTGAACGAGAGACTCATCGGTCATGTTTTCTGGCGCCGAATTCTGTCTGACAGACTGTCCCACAGCTAATTGTTACCAATAGCATGTTATAGCATCAAGGAAGAAAAAAGCCTACATTAAAATGATTACATAAAGCTTAATAGTAAATGTTTAACTATTCCGGTGGATTAGTTTTGCTCGCCACCACCTATTCCATAAGATAATAGTAGGGAGGATTCGCTGATAGATAATAACCTCTCAAATGACCTCTTTTAGAAGCTCAAAATAATACTAAGTACAACACAATTTTATGGACATATACTTTTTGATAACTTTGAAAAACTTTCTCCACAAATACTTATCGATAGTAAGTAAATTCTCCAGTCCCCAAAGCACACACGGTCTACACGGCTTCTTCTAGTTTGGTAAATGAGTCATGCAAGAAGTACAGGAGACTTATGACCTCCTTCGTTTAGGAGTTTGAAAGGCGGGTGACTTGTGAACCCCTCTGATTAGGAGTGAGGCTTATGACCTCCTCCGGGTAGGAGTTTGAAGGACAGGAGGCTTATGACCCCCACCCCCCCTCCGTCCGGTTAAAAGCTTAGATGGCAGGAGGTTATGGCCATCTTTCGTTAGGAGTTTGAAGGACAGGAGGCTTCCCCCCCCCCCCCCAGGTTAAAAGATTAAAGGATAGGACGCTTATGGTCTTCTCCGGTGTTAGGAGTTTGCAGGACAAGAGGTTTAAGACCTACGGCTTGAAGTTTGACGTACAGGAGGCTTATGACCTAGGGTTTGAAGTTTGACGTACAGGAGGCTTATGACCTACGACTTGAAGTTTGACGTACAGGGGGCTTATGACCTACGACTTGAAGTTTGACGTACAGGGGGCTTATGACCTACGACTTGAAGTTTGACCTACAGGGGGCTTATGACCTACGGTTTGAAGTTTGACGCACAGGAGTCTTATGATCTACGGTTTGAAGTTTGGCGCACAGGAGGTTTATGACCTACGGTTTGAAGTTTGACGCACAGGAGGTTTATGACCTACGGTTTGAAGTTTGACGCACAGGAGGCTTATGCCCTACGACTTGAAGTTTGACGTACAGGGGGCTTATAACATACAGTTTGAAGTTTGACGTACAGGAGGCTTATGACGTACGGTTTGAAGTTTGACGTACAGGAGGCTTATGACATACAGTTTGAAGTTTGACGTACAGGAGGCTTATGACCTACGGTTTGAAGTTTGACGTACAGGAGGCTTATGACCTACGGTTTGAAGTTTGACGTACAGGAGGCTTATGACATACAGTTTGGAGTTTGACGTACAGGAGGCTTATGACATACGGCTTGAAGTTTGACGTACATGAGGCTTATGACCCACGGCTTGGCGTTTGACGGACAGGAGACTTATGACTTCCTCCGGTTAAGTCAAAAGGACAGGCGGCTCAGAATGTCTTACTAGTATAATAAACCAAAATTCCAGTAAGGTGTGAATCGGCTGTAGGCTTATAATAAGTATAATACTGCTGGCAACTTTAATTATTTCACCTTACATGTTCCAGAAACCAAAGTATGGCACAAAATAGCCCTTGGCCTAAAGAATGACAAAATGCAACTTAAGTACTGTTGTGTGGAGTAGAAAGAGAAACAAAGCTAGATGCCACTTCACAGGGTAAAGTACTCGACTCCATAATGACACAACTGTGTCAGGTGGGGTGAATATAACCATCCTCACAATAGCTCTCCAATACAGATACCACATGTTGACATAATTATAAGACTGCGCAAATTTGGTTTGCGTTGTAGAAATGTAACTATACCAATATGTTCCTGATTACAATACATATAATTATTGGATTATAAAATATTGAATAGTTCTTGAGATAGGTTAGGAAAAACAAAGTATGGGACATATTAATCTATGATATAGAAAACGGCCATATTCAAATCAGTTAAGCGCCCAGTTACACTCGTTAATATAGCAAAAGGACCTGATAGAAGTATATACAAAGTTTGTCTTTAACCAAATGAAAGGTTAACGACCTAAACAGAAATGTAATATGCAAATTAGTCATACACTGAAGAAGAGTAAAAATATATTTTTTAAAAAGACACCTGTTAATAACTTGATTAACTCAAATATAAATTTGGTTTTAAAATATTGAACGGTTCCCGAGATAGGCTCCGGAAATAAAAGTGCGGCATATGTTATCCTTTGACTTAAACAACTATAATATGGAAATTAGTTATGCGCTGAAGACATA